>JAQQPU010005488.1:0-20828 GCA_029168905.1 Artemia sp. Kazakhstan ARC1039
TTGTTCTGAAATGTCTTTTGAAAAGTATTGCTTGGTGTTGTGGTGTTAAAAAAGCTGTAAAGTAAAGTTGTGGGCGAAAAGAATGGGTACTTCAACTTCTAAGATGGGTTTAGGTGGGAGATTAAGAAAAGAACTTGTTCTGAAAAGATATGTTCGGGGGAGAGCTGAAAAGTTTGGGGGGAGGGGTTCTTCTGTGTCTCAATGTGCAAAGACAAAATTTAAAAAAAAACAGTAGGGCCCTTTGGGGGCACTGTGGGGCCCTTTGGTGGCCTATGAGCCCGGGGGGCCCTGTGGGGTAGTGGTAGGAGACCTCAAAGAATTGTTCAAATGGAACTTGTGTATTATAACGACCAATGAGTTTCACTCCAAATCATCTTCTAAATCGCTAATTCTAATTCTAATTCTCTTCTAAATCGCTCATCTTCTAATTCTAAAATGTCTCAAAATTTTTCGCCCAAATCATCTTCTAAAATGTCTCAAGCGGTTTCGCCCAAAAAATCCCCTAAAATATCTCAAACAGTTTCGCCCAAATAATCCCCTAAAAGTAATTTCTGCGTGTTCCTTTGTTTCGGCATCCCTGCGTTGTCACATTTGAAATTCCCATGGAACCATTTCCCGCTTAAATCTCTTCATCTCATAGGTGTTCTTGGTTACACTATTATGGCTTCGATAGAATTCCCGAATTTATCTCTGCCACTAAAGATCGGAGAAGCCATATTTAAAAAATAGAATATCAATTTATCTCTGTCACTAAAGACCATTTATCCCTCAGACCTAAAGATCAAAGAAGCCATAATGTTTCTTAATTCCCCTTTCGTGGATCAATAATTCCCCATCGATTATATAAATTAATTTCTCAGAAATCTAGTTCCCATCGATTATTTAAATCAATTTCTGAGAAAATCTCTCCCCGTCGTCGATCAATACATTCTCCCCGTCAATGCCCATGTGCAAACTTCGTCCCGGAGTCATTACACACAGAAACAACAAATAAATCGACCTTGAAAAAGGGGGGCATTGACCCCATTAGACTCGATCAATAATCCTTGAATAAATTATAACCTGTCGGCGTTAGACTCAATTGTAGATGGCAGCACAGGTGTTGTCGTGGGAGATATTATGGCCTCCTTACTGCTGATAACAATAGTATTTTTTAAATTCAAATCGTTGAATCAACAAACAAATTAATTTAATCAAAATAATAAATAATGTTACAATAAATCATGTATCTTAAAAGCTTAGTACAACAAATTAAATCTTACAGAGTCAATATCCATTCAAAATTACGAGCAAATGAATAGCACGATTTATGGGACTATTAGAATTTTGGTTCAATTAAATAAAAAAATAAAAGTTTTTTAACTGAAATTAAAGAGCGACATTAAAAATTAAAAACGAACAGAAATTATTCCGTATATAAAAGGGGCTGTCCCCTCCTCATTGCCTCGCTCTTTACGCTAAAGTTTTTTATTGTTTTAAGAAATAGAGTTGTGAAAAAGAGTCAAGCTTTAGCGTAAAGAGCGAGGCGTAGAGGAGGGGACAGCCCCTTTCATATACGGAATCATTTATGTTCGTTTTAAGTTTTAACGTCGCTCCTTACTTTCAGTTAAAAAATTTTTTTCTTTTATTTAATTTCTAAACGTTTTAAATTAATGCAGGTTTTGATTTTGGCTCACCGTGCATGACCAGTTAAAACGAAATTTGCATACTAATTTTACTTTTTTGGGATAAATGGCTTTAAATTTTATTTACGAACGTTTTCATTAGTAATAAATATACGTAACTTACGAAATATTTTACGTAACGAACTTCTGTATTCGTATATTTTAATTACGTTTATTATGGGGGTTTTCCCCCTAGTCAATACCTAGCTCTTTACGCTAAAGTTCGAATTTTGTTCCAATTCTTTAAAAATGACCCCTTAATCACAAAGGCCGTTAATTGGAATAAATAGCTCTTATAAAAGTACTAAAAAACTTTAGCGTAAAGAGCGAAGTATTGATTAGGGGGCGAGCCCAATCATATACATAATAGTTTCTGTTCGTTTTAATGTTTGATGCTGCTCCTTACTTTCGGTTGAAAAACATGTTTTTTATATATTTAATTTTTGATTTTTTAAAATAATGCTGGGAAATCCGGCGCCCCCTTCATAGCAATGCTCCTTTCCCCATGAAAACTTCCTCCATGGATCCTCTCATGTAACCCCCGACCAAACCTTCCCCTCCCCCCCCTGCCAACCCCCCCCCCCCTCCTGAAAATGTTTTTATACTTCTCAATAACCAATGCTATATCTAAACATTGGGCAAAGTTCATAGCTTGCAGCCCATCCCCCGGGGGCTGTGGGGGATTCATCCTCAAAGACATAGTTATTATATTTTTCGACCATGTTGAACAAAATGTCTATATCAAAATTTTGATCGGGTTACTTTGGGAAAAAATTAGTATCGGAGGGGGCTTAGTTGCCCTCCATTTTTTGGTCACTTAAAAAGTGCACTAGAAATTTTGATTTCCATTCGAATGAGCCCTCCTACGATATTCTAGGACCACAATGGGTCAATACGATTACCCCTGGGGAAAAGAAAAACAAATAAGCACGCATCCGTGATCTTTCTTCTGGCAAAAAATACAAAAGTCCACATTTTTGCAGATAGGAGCTTGAAACCTCTACATTAGAGTTCTCTGATACGCTGAATCTGATGGTGCGATTTTCATTAAGATTCTATGACTTTTATGGGGGTTTCCTTCTTTTTTCGAAAATCAGACAAATTTTCTCAGGCGCTTAACTTTTGATGGATGAGACTAAACCTTATGAAATTTATCTATTTGAAATTAGCATAAAAATCTGATTTTTTGATGTATCTATTGGTATCAAAAATTCCTTTTTATAGAGCTTCGGTTACTATTGAGCGGTGTCACTCCTTACTTGCAGCTCGTTACCATGAACTGTTTGATTATGAGATTGAGCAAGCTAAGCTTGGCGTGAGGGTTGGGGGAAGTGGACAGGGAATATGTACTGCAGTATTAGTGGTGAAACTGGCTGAAAAAATTCAAGTTGACTTGACTTGACTTTTATTTTCAACTAATAATACATCATACTTAACTGGCACTTACAACACATTTTTTGAATAGCATTATCAACAAACGTAGAAATGGTAAGAACGTATGACGTTTTATTAAGCCACTATTGTGACTTGAGCAGCGTCACACAATCTTTTATCATAAACCAAAACTCATTCATTCTTTCTACTCTTTTCATACCATTCAATACAAATTAACTCAATTTAACTTTTTTTTAACTTTTTGTTTTACAACTTAATTACAATTTAACATTTTTTTAAATAAATAAATAAAAAAAAAATTTAATTCCCACCCAACAAAAACTTTTTTAATCTAATTTTAAACTGAAACTGGTTTTCTGACTCCCTAATGCTCTCTGGGAAACCATTCCACAACTTAACTGCATAATTTCTAATTGCAAAACTAGATCGACTCGTACTCCTTACTTCTGAGACTAAGCTTCCACGACCTCTAGTCCTATGATGATGATAATCAGAATTAAACTTAAAAAAATCTCTAAAATATTCTGGAGATAATTTATTAAGCACCTGGTAAGTAAACACTCCCGCCTGATGGTCCCTGATCTGATGAATATTTAAAATTCTAAAACTAATAAAATATTCACGCGTATGCTCATACTGAAAAAACTCACCCAGTACTCGAAGTGCCTTATTCTGAAGAATCTGCAGTCTTTTAATATTTGAAGTAAAATTAGATGCATAAATACAGCAACCATAAACAATAAAAGGATGAAAACAGTATGATATATATTTCTTAAAACACTTAAGGGTAACACGTGTTTTAAACGCCGCATCACTCCAAGACCTCGTGCAAGTTTAGAAGAAATCATATTTATGTGTTTCTTCCAACTCAAATTATTATCAACATAAAATCCTAAATATTTATTTTCAAAAACCTGGGAAAGCGACAAATTTTCAAATACTACGGAAGCACTATTTACAATTTTTCATACCCTACTAAAAATCATATAATTTGTCTTAGAAGTATTAACAGCAAGGTAACTCAAGGAGATAAACACCAAAAGGTTTTCCAGCGTTCGGTTTGCTTTATCCACTAGTTCTTCCAGTGACTGTGCAGAAATCGTCAAAGCAGTATCATCTGCAAATGCTGTAACAGTTGCTTCAGGCATGTAGAACCTCAGAGTATCTATGTATACGAGAAAGAGTAATGGACCAAGGACTGAGCCCTGAGGAACTCTACATTTTACAGGATAGACTCCGCTAACGATGTCATCTATCATTACTTTAGTTGACCTTCCATACAAGTATGATTTAAACCAATCCAAGCAAACATCTTTTATCCCCAGACTAGATAGGCGACACAGCAGCAACTCAAAATCCACAGTGTCGAAGGCTTTTTTGAAGTCAACAAAGATCGTTAAAGGAATAAGACCTTTTTCTAGAGCTCCATTGATTACATCCAGAAGATGATGAACAGCATGGCTAGTAGAATGTTTACTGCGGAATCCAAATTGGCTGTCACACAATATTCCTAGTTTATCCAAATATTCATAAAGTCTCCTGTGAATTATCTTTTCATAGATTTTAGAAAAAATAGGTAATAACGAAATCGGTCGCCAATTCGATAGTTCTTGTTTCTTCCCCCCTTTATACAATGGTATTACCTTTGCCAGTTTAAGACCACTAGGGAATTCGCCGGTCTGGAGTGATATATTTAATAAGTCAGTTAGACAAGGTAATATACCTATAAACTAGGATAGCATTTACAGCTCTAAGATTAAGTCCATCTATTCTGGCCGAGTTGGACTTCAGTCCTTTCACTGTGCTCTCGATCTGCTTTGTTGTGCACTTCTCGAACGAAAAAAAAGGCGCCCTTCGCCTCGATTATCAATAAAGGACTTCAACAGATGTCTTCTAGACTTTTTAGCTATGTCTACCTTAATACTCGCGCCTATGTTCGTGAAATATTTTCCGAATTCATCAGCCATTTCCTGTTTATCAGTGATTTCACTTCCATTCACCATCAGACTCTTTACTACATCATTATCATTAGTCTTCCCTTTTAAAACCTCACTTATTAGTCGCCAGGTTCCTTTTGCATCATCACTTTTACCATCAAAAGCAGAAGCATAATATGTTTTTTTCTCACTGCGACGCTTATGGTTAACTGTTTCTGACTCGCTTAAATTCTTCAAATAAACTCGCATTTTCCGGGCTCTGTAAATGTTTTTCAAAAAGCTGGTTTCGCATCATTTCAAGCAATTCTGTGGTCACCCATGGCTTTCTTGGCTCATTTTTCTTTTTCCTCATTTTCCTCAGAGGACAAGACGCCTCATATACCGGTAAGAGAATATTCATAAACCTGTCAAATGCTGTAGTTGCCT
Source organism: Artemia sp. Kazakhstan ARC1039 (assembly GCA_029168905.1). Taxonomy (NCBI): domain Eukaryota; kingdom Metazoa; phylum Arthropoda; class Branchiopoda; order Anostraca; family Artemiidae; genus Artemia; species Artemia sp. Kazakhstan ARC1039. The sequence continues at coordinate 5,423 of JAQQPU010005488.1, forward strand.
ACTGCTCTTCACTAACTTCATCCCATGCTATAGTACTAACTTGCTCTTTCAGTTTTCTCAAGTTATTATTTCTCATATCTCTATAAACTCTCTTACTTAGGTTTTTAGTCGAAGTTTTGATACTATTTATCATACAAACAATCGGGAGGTGGTCAGAAGCAGGTTGAAGGAGAACATCACAGAATGCTTGCCTCAATAGATTTGAAGAAACAAATATGTTATCAATTAATGTTGCCGACTGAGCAGTGATACGGGAAGGAATCAGATTCACTGGGTACAAATCATGAGATAATGCAAGATTTAAAAATCCTAAATTAACACTATTTAAATTCAATAAATCAAAATTAAAATCACCCAGAATAACACACTCTGATCGATTAGATTGGGCCCTGCTTAAAAACATATCAAACTCCTGAAAAAATTCCTCCGGATGAGCACCAGGGGGACTATAAACCAGGCAAACAATTAACTTTTTACCATTATTTCTTTCAATCTCAATAGAAAAAATTTCAATCTTACCTTCATTCCATAAATAAAGGTCCTCCCTTTCCTCAAAATTCAATCCCTCTCTCACCAAAAATGCAAGTCCCCCGCGCCCCATTGAATGCCGCAACTAGGATATCAGTTGGTAACCTGGAAAAGCGTAGGAAGAGAGAAGACTATACAAACTCAAGAATGATTCACAAATTCCCAAAACATCAATCACACTATCAATATTACTTAAAAACTGAACAATTTCTTCAAAAGCCGACGTTATGCGGCAATTCCATTGAGCAACACACAAACTATACAACTCTTTTTTAATTTGACCAAACTCTTCAAAACAAACGTAGTGGCTAGGACGGAGTGGCTTGGGGCATTCATCAACTCGATCTTGAAAATGGAGGCCTATCTGATGTGATAAAACATCATCAACTAAGAGCGAATTTTTTTTCAAGCAACTCTAACCGAGGTGTTGGGAGTAAACTAACCATAGTAAGAAAATAAAATAAAAAGCCACGATCTTGTTTTCTTCATTAGGGATAAAACCCATACATAAACTGGAAAGAAAGGAAATAGGAATAATTGAATAATAATAAGAATAGATAAACACATAGAAAGACTCAAAATTTAAATAAAGAAAAAAAAAAAGAACAAACAGGACACTCAATCACGATCGAATATGTCATTCAGAGACCAAAGTCTACGAGCAGAAGTTGCATTCTCCGGACGGACGTAGATCCGACCTTGGTTTGACCACACGAACTTATTGCCGTATTTTTCCCTTGCAGCATTCAACAATTCTCTTTTTTTCTTTGTTAAGTTCTCAGCCACAAAAATCTTCGTGTTCACAAGGTTTTTTTGCAAGCAAAAACTTTCACATCTGTGTGGCGGTCTTTAAACTTCACTAAAACAGGAGCAATTTTATCAGAGCGGCTATCAACAGAGTTCAACCGAAACCTATGCACAGATATAACATCACTATCAGCAAGACCTGAGAACGCCCTCTTATTGCGTATAATATTCATTGTTGCATCTTTTACTTCAACACCGGGGGGTTGCTTGACACCGTTGAACAGTAGTGTATCCAGTCTCAACTCTTGGTCAGCATCATCGATCTTGGCTTCAACTCTAGCAACTCGATTTTCAAGTAATTCCAGTTGATTTTGACATATTTTCAGGTCTTTTTCAATCCTGTCAAATCTCGGAGTATATTCCAGTATTATTGCATCGTGAACTACGCCAATTATCTTTTCAATTTCAGCAGCGGATGGCGTGGTCAAGGGGTGAATTTTAAGTGCTTCGTTAACTTTTTGCGCTATAGCCTGTTTCATATTTTCTTTTGTTACTGCTACATCTTTAAGAGTTCGCTCAATAAGTCCCGTAGTATCTGAACTTGTAGCCAAATTTTTATAAACAAGCGGGCTGAGAGCGAGTTCCTCAAAAGCACCTTTAACTCCCTTTCCAAGTTTTTTCATAGCTTCGGTTTTGTTTGATTCGAATTTTTTTAAATTTTGTTCCAAAACCATTTCAACTTCATGCGATCCGTAACAAAATACTTGGTACTTAAATCGACCAGATTTCTCTGCGACAGACGGAGAATTCTGACTGGCCATAAAGGATATCTCGCAAAGCTTGCCAGGGCAAGGCCATCATCCTGAAACAAGGGCATCACGGCTTCGAAGAAAAGGCAGGAAAAAAAAGAAAAAAGGCAGGAAATAGACTTATCTTTACGTGGGGAGGCCCACGGCTGCAGTGGCTATCAACTCTATGGAAAGCTGGCCCAGTGATCCATGGAGCCTGCTAAGCTTTACCACCGTTTTCTGGCATCCCAGTTCACGAAAAGTAAATATCTAATCAGTAATTATCCAATCTCAAATTCACCAAAAGCTTCAAGAAAAATATCCACTTCTCGCCAAAAGTCAATCACCAACAAATTAATTGATAAACATAGGACAGGATTATACGTCACTATAATCCCAAACCAATTGTTGTTACGAAATTCACTGATTTAATAATGCTCATAAGTTATCCGATTTTGGATGTGTTTGCTCTGAACTCTGAAATAAGACTGAGTGAAGGTGAAGTGCATACGACATTCACCTTCACCCTCCCGAAAGCTTGTTTACGCTATACTACTGCCGTTTGCAGCAGCTCCTTGCTGACAATTTTAGTAAAAGCCGAGCACCAGTACTTATATTTATGATAGTTAGTCGATGACCTTGTCAGGACAGAGTCAACGTCCCTTGGACTGCAAGAAGGGCTAAGCCACTCAGTCGTTCTTCTTCTGTTGAAAGTATCTGTTGGTTCACGATATTGTCCTGCCTTTTCTCCGAGACAGAAATGAAGTTGTCAGCCGACACGGTGCAGTTTCTATGAAAGTGTACTTTTTGGTAAGCCGTGAAGCACTCTATCGCATCCAGTTCCTGAATGGTTTGTTGACTAGATTTTACAGGTGCTGGTGGCAGCCTTTGTCAGCTGTCTCTGACGAGAACAGAACGCAAAATCTGCAAAAAAGTGCGCCCTCAGATGGAGAATAGGACAACCAACTGAAACGAGCGAGCCAAGTTAACTGAAACTTCAGCTTCCGTTTTTCGGATACTGGAAAAATGTAGGAGATATGTGGAGTCTAAGGGCTCTTCAGCAAATGCAGTTTAGAATGTGCATCGAGACTGGATGATTTGTTGATACAACGACCGATGTCATTTGCAAACGACGACAAAGACTGGGTTTGTGCAGGTGCGTATTGTGTCGTGGTTGGTTCCAGTGTGCGTGATTCAGAAGCTTCAACGATGGCTCCACTGCCCTCTAGATCCACAGGTGTAGATAAATACTCCGCAGACGTCCCGCTAACGCCACTGTCAGAAACATCCCTGGTCCACTTTCGCGCGAAAAACGAAGTAATGTCACACTTCCTCTTCATGTTGAAAATCGCTCTTCTCTTATCCAAGTCCAAAATTGAACAGAACTGAACTGACAATCTTGCACCCTCCTCTTGTAACATTTACCTCGAGCGCCCATTACTCCTAATTCACTATGCAAGGTCAGGTGAACATCGGGCTACCTAATTGGCAATTAGGTAACCCCATTTTTACCTGACCTTGCATAGTAAAATAGGATTAAAGGAATAGTAAATTAGGAACGCAATTAGTAATTGCGTAAGCGATTGCACAACCATTTACCCACAAAATGCAATAGGATTTAGTGTGGGAGCAAATTTTTTTTCTGGTAAAGATTTGTCTTTACAGGTATTTTTTAGACTAATTTTTGACTCGGTCATAAATTTTGAGGGATGTTGAAACCGGGCTACCCCCCCCCCCTGGAGACGGCCCTGTCCTCTTGCCCCCTCCAAGTAAAATACTATAGCTACGCCCCTGACACTCCCTTACTGGTGAAACTTAATTTGTAATTAATTTTAGAGTGGAAAAAATTAGTTATTTAAAACGTGTTTCTGATCCCTTTATTTCATATAGAGGGCTATCCAAAATATGAGGTAGGCTACTATAACTCTAACATCCCTCTCTTGGTGCTAAGGCTCCCCTTTTTCAAAACAATCCTTCGAGAATAAGGACTAATTTAGTTGTGTTTTTTTTTTAATAGTAAAATCTGATTCTATTAAATGTGAAAGAACTCAATACAGCTCCTCAAATACTTATTATTTAAGTTCAAATTTTCCTCAAAATGTTTTGATACTAAAAAAATGACAGTTCCCATAAAAAACTAAGCAATATTTAAAAAAAAAAACAGCTTCTAAAACAATTTTAGGGTCCTAAAATACAAGCATTGACACAACCTACTTTATGAGTCCCAGAGGTTCACTCAAACTAACCAGGATGAGCCACAATTTGATCTCTTGCGCTGTTTTGATATTCAGAGAAAAGTATCTTTGATGCATAGTTAAAAAACCTTAAAAGGAGTTAAAGATCGAAAGATTTTATTAATTGAGCCACTAATCCCTAACCTACTTCAAAATTTTATACACAATCCAGACCTTTGCATTTTCCAAAGTAGTCATTTCTAAGTTTTATTCAGCCACTTCTTCTTTATTTACACATGTGTCTTAGTAAATCCTTACCCTAAAACAATTAGATCATTTATTAGTTATATTATTGAATAATCATATTTAATAATCATTGGTTAATCATGAAAAATCTACAATAAACAAGCTTGTTACATTTTACGATAAGTAGAAAGGAGATACTAAATAGAATGAGTTTCGTCCCCCTCACCTGCTCAATCAATATGCCAGACCATCCAGCGTGAGGGGGGGGGGGTATAACCCAATGTTTGAAATCCCCGCTTTAACGTCAACTATTACAAAGCAATTGACAACTTGAGTTAGAACTTTTAACGAGAAGCAACTAGCAATAAAGTGCTTTACAATTTATGTGATTAAAGAGGGAATTGTTGCAAATTTGCTAACTTGAAATCAACTCTTTTCAGATAATCGGAAATACTATGAAATTGTATCCTGGATACAATAAAGCAACTTAACTATACGGGGATCCTTTTCTAAGGAAAATATAGAAAATACTGACATTGAACGTGTATCAGTTGGGATGTTTTGTCTTCCTGGAACTGACGTAAGATCTTGTCTCCAGCAGCTGACACTCCTTGTCTCTAGAGAGCAACTGCAAGGACCTTCGGCACACCTCGGCCATCTCAATTCATCACTAGCTAGCTCCCAAACTGAAATATAGAAGCACTACTTAAGCCCAAAATAGCAAATTATGGCAAGATTTGGTAATTTGGAACTAAATCTTCCTGAATTCAGAAGTGACAATCTTACTACTCCTACTACTGCTAACAACTCACCGCAGCACCATGCCGCCTGAGGCCAACACAGCTACGCACGATCTTCCTCCACCCCAATCTATTCAATGCCTCCCTTTCTACACCCGCCCACGAAGTTCCCATTTCCTTTACATCTTTCTTTATGACGTCCTCTCACCCCAGACGGGGACGACCTGCTTTCCGTTTAGCCCTAGATGGTTGGCCGAAAAGAACAATCTTCGGCAATCTGTCATCCTTCATCCGTAGAACGTGCCCTAACCACCTCAACCTTTCTTTCATTATAGCCCTAGAGAGCGGTATTGAACCACATTTTTCGTATAGCCTATTGTTTGAAATACGGTCAGTCAGCCGGGTACCCAGAACAATCCTTAAGCAATTTCTCTGGAAAACATGTAGCAAATCTTCATCCGCTTTTCAGAGCGTCCATGCTTCAGAGCCATATTTGACCATTTTCATCACTGTAGCTTCTAATATTCTAATCTTGGTTTGCAGACTTATCTTCCTATTCTTCCAGACTTTTTTTTAACTGTGAAAAAACACCCTGAGCCTTGGCTATTCTATTTTTAACATCTTCACTGCTCCCACCATCTTTACTAATAATACTACCAAGGTAAGTCAAGCTGCCCCCCAGATCAATCTTTTCATTACCCAACGTCACCTTTTCATCTTCACTTATTCCTAGCCTTAATGACTTAGTCTTCCTAACATTAATTTTCAAACAAATTCTAGCACCTTGAACTCGCAAAACCTCTAAAACGTTATTTATTTTGCTCACACTTTCATCTAAGATGCTTAAATCATCAGTATAATCCAAGTCCAGGAGACTTTTTCCTCCCCATTTGATTCCGTGGTCTCCCATTGCCTTTCCTGTGCTCCTTAAAACAAAGTCCATCAAAATAATCCTTATAAAGGGGGATAGAACACAGCCCTGCTTAACTCCTGATTTAATACAAAACCAGCTGCTAACCTCATTTCCTACCTTAACCGCAGCAGTGTTATTCTCGTACATAGCACTAATCACTTTAATGTATTTGTCTGGTATAGGCCTACCATACAAGGATAAAACCTTTACAATCTTACACATCTGGTTATTTCTTTAAAACACCTCTAGGCTATTTATTTCTTAGAAAAGCATTATTATTTTTTTAAACCTACTGTTTCTGAATAGATGCTGATAAAATAAAAATCAAACATCAGCATGGAATAGGATCTTTAGTGTGTTCCTTAAGGTCTTTTTGTGGTGAGTATAATCTTTAGTGTATTGTTTTTGTTAGCGGTATTCCAGCCGTTCGAATTTCAAACCCAGGCTGGTCAAATTTGACCTTTTCAGTTCGGATTCCGATCAAATCTTGAGTTAAATCCAGTTCAGTTCGGACTTACAGTTCAGTCGATTTCTATATCAATGATTTCTGTATCATCAGTCGATTTCTATATCAATGATTTCTATATCATCAGTCGATTTCTATATCAGTGTCTTAAAACTTGTGTTAAGTGACAACATACTGCACCAAGTGGTCTTTTCTTTTTTTTTCATTGCTTTCTTTGTCAGTAAAGTGAAGGCCACTGAATCCTTTTCAGAATAAATGTTTGTAGTTTATATTGTAAAATGATAAAGGGTCAGCTGTTAAAAAAATAAAAAATTGGAACAACCATAAAATTGGAGGGGCCATGGCCCAGACTTTTCTGTATTTCAAAATTGTTTTATACTTTCCATATAAATGCTTTTTAGGTTGGTATTAAAAAATCTTTATACATGGATATTTAAAACGCATTTTTTTTTTTTTTTTTTTTTTTTTTTTTTTTTTTTTTTTTTTTTTTTATGTAATTCAAGTATTATTCTGCTTTTACGATATACAAATTATCAAATACTTATTGGTTCTGAGGTGTAAAAACAGACCAGACAAAAACTTGATTATTTTCATCCTTCACCACATATGGATTTGAATCATCGCCAACAATCATTTCCATCTCACCATTGGCATTTCCTGCTTCTGGATTCCCTATTGCTAGCAACAAATCCTCATTTTCATTATTTGTCAAAGAGGCGATTGCTTGGTCCTCTTCTGTATTCATGCTATCAATTTTCAACTTCCGAATCTTTCTATTTTTCCACCCCGGCTAAGAACAGCATGAGTCTGTTTGGGTCCACGGTTTCTACCAGGGTTGCTCATTTCATTATCAGTCAGACATTCACTGCAGCTAGAAGAACATTACGATCAGCATCATCTCTTTCGTGCATGAGCAAGTGGCGTTTCATGTCTGACCGCATACGAAACGTCTTGCAACAGAGGGCGAACTTAAGTGGGAGTTCACCTGTGTGAATCCGTCTGTGATAGGTCAAGTAGGTGGCGGCCCTGAATCTTTTGTGACAAAATTCACATTCATAGTTCCTTTCTCCAGTGTGATCTTCACATGTTTGCAAAAAGCCTCAAATTTGCCGTAGAAAAAATCCATGTTGTGACCAAGATGGGATCAAAACTGCCCAAGGCTTCAATTTACACTGCTTAAGTGTCTTCGTGTGCACTTGAGAAGATGTGTTGGTCCCCATCCTACATAGGATTCAGACTCATTGCTTTTCCTGAGGCCATAATGATTCTGAGGATTTAAATAATATGGAAATTGCAACTTAGAATGTCACAACGTTGAAAACAACTATCGTAATGACATTCTGACTGAAGAATTTTGACGTTTTGAATGGATTTATTAGTAGTTTCAAAAATCCATTTCCATGTCCCAGGCAAATGAAACATGAACTAAGGTGAAATAGAATTTGAGTTGAATTTTAGTCACGGCTACAGGAGCAAATATACAAGATACCAGGTAGAAACATGGTATTTTGTTAGGGGGTTTCAATGCCCAGGTTGGTAGAAATAGGGATAAAAGGTATCCTAGCTTTGGTAAAATTGGTGTAGAAAAAAAAATAGTAGTGGATATAGGCTGCTACAACTATGTGGGTATAACAATCTAGTTATAACCAATACAGTATTTAATCATAAGATGGCCCATAGCTTCAGACGATACTCGCATGATGGTAAGACGACCAACCTTATTGATTATGCTATTGTAAAGAAAAAACTGGCAGGATGGAGGCAAGATGCCAGAGTATATGGGAGTGCTATTATTAGTGTTAAAAGTAAAGATCACCATCTAGCATTATCTAGGTTTAATCTAAAGCTAGAAATTAAGAAGGGTGACAACCTTCCGTGAACTTATGACATTTTTATATACCAGGATAAGACTTTGAGAGAAACTTTCCAGGATCTGTTGAATATTAAACCAAAGAGTCTAAAATCGGACAACCTAGAAGATGAATGGAATCATTTCGGAAAATAGTTTGTGAGGTGGCAGGTGGTGTCTTAGGGAGGAAAGTTAGAAACGCAGCTAGGAATATTAAGGAAAATGTTTTAAGTATATTTAAAAAGAGAAGGGCGATGTACAAGAAATATTTTAGTGATAGATCATATAAAAATAAGAGGAATGTAAGGAAAGTAGAGAAGCATTAAAATATGAATTGAGGAGGTGTGAAGTGGACACCTTGGGTAAAATTGCTGAAGATCTTAAAGATGCAGCCAAACGGCATAATAAGAAAATATTGTGTTTGCATGTTAAAAAACGGAGAGGGAATAATTAATCTGGACCTGTCGCAGTTAAAGATTAGTAATAAGGAGAGAGTTAAAGACTGTTGGGCAGATGGTTTTGAGAATGTGCTAAACAGTATTAAAGTTGCAGGAAATGATATAGAATAGAATGAAAACGTTTGCGACACTTTGTAAGTGAAGGAAGATTTATTTTGCGTGGAAAAAATAAAGACAGTACGAAAAGGATTGAAAATTAATAAGGCCCCAGGGGCTGACCGTGAAGTAAATGATTTTTTTTTTTTGTTACTTGAGGTGCTGCAGAAATTTTTAAGAGAAGAACCGTATGGTTTTAGGAAGGGGAGAGGATGCATCGACCAAATGTTTATTCTTAGAATAATAATTGAGAAGTGCCTGAGTCATCCAAGACCCTTAGTTCTTAGCCTTATAGATTATGAGCAATTGTTTAATTCCACCAAAAGAAGAGCCCTAGCGAAGGTCCTATCCTTGTATATTATTAAATATATAAAAAAAACAAGTTTTTTTTTAACTGAAAGTAAGGAGCGACATTGAAACTTAAAACGAACAGAAATTATTCCGTATATGAAGGGGATGTCCCCTCCTCAATGCCTCGCTCTTTACGCTAGAGTTTTTTAATTGTTTAAAAAAATAAAGTTGTGAAACAGACTCAAACTTTAGCGTAAAGAGCGAGGCGTTGAGGAGGGGACAGCTCCTTTCGTATACGGAATACTTTCTGTTCGTTTTAAGTTTTAATGTCGCTCCTTACTTTCAGTTAAAAAAAAACTTATTTTCTTATTTAATCTCTGAACGTTTTTGAATTAATGCAGCTTTGATTTTGGCTCACCGTACATGAATAATTAAAACAAAATTTGTATATTAATTTTACATTTTTTTGGCTAAATGGCTTTCTCGAAATTTTGTTTTGACTTAACTTAAGAATTAACTTACTTAACGAACTTCTTTATTCGTATATTTTTATTACGTATATTTCTACGTATATTTCACGTATATATTCACCCCCTAGAATCACACCCTAGAATGACCCCTGAATCACAAAGGCCGTTAAGTAGAATAAATGGCTCTGATGAAAGTAGAAAAAAAACTTTAGCGTAAAGAGCGAGTTAATGACTACGGGGCAAACCCAATCACATACGTAATAATTTCTGTTCGTTTTAAGTTTTGATGTTGCTCCTTACTTTCAGTTGAAAAAATGTTTTTTTTAAATTTAATTTCTGATCGTTTTTTTTAATAATGCTGTAAAATCTGGCGCCCCCTTCATAGGAATGTCCCTTCTCCCATGAAAAATTTCTTCATGGAAAGATTCTCCCACGTAACACCCGACCCCCCCCCCCAAACTACAAGAAAAAATTCCCCCTGAAAACTTCTGTATACTTTCCAGTAACCAATTCCTTATGTAAACATTGGGCAAAGTTCAGAAATTGCAGACCTTCCCCCGAGGACTGCGGGGGATTAAGTCATCCTCAAAGACAAAGTTATTGTATTTTTCGACCATGCTGAACAAAATGACTATTTCAAAATTTAGCTCGGGTAATTTTGGGGAAAAATGGGGTTTTTGGGTGGTGATTTTGGGTGGGGGCCTAGTTGCCCTTCATTTTTTGATCACTTTAAAAGAGAACTAAAACTTTTTATTTCTGTTCGAGTGAGCCCTCCCGCGATATTCTAGGACCACTGGGTCAATACGATCACCCCTGGGAAAGAAAAAACAAATAAACACGCATCCGTAATCTTTCTTCTGTCAAAAAATACAAAATTCCACATTTTTGCAGATAGGAGCTTGAAACTCTCATAGTGAGGTTCTCTAATACACTGAATCTGATGGTGCAGTTTTCATTGAAGTTCTATGACTTTTAGGGGGTGTTTTCTCCTTTTTTCGAAAATAAAACAAATTTTCACAGGTGTGTAACTTTTGATGGGTAGTACTAAACCTGATGAAACTTATATATTTGAAATCAGCTTAAAAATCTGATTCTTTTGATGAATCTATTGATATCAAAATTCCGTTTTTTAGAGTTTCGGTCACTATTGAGCCGGGTCGCTCCTTACTTACAGTTCGTTACCACGAGCTGTCTGATACCAGATAAATACATTAAGTGATTTGTGCTATGTACGATAGTAAAATTTCTGCAGTTAAGGTTGGAAATAAGGTTAGTAGCTGGTTTTGTATTGAATCAGGAGTTAAGCAGGGTTGCGCTCTATCCTCACTTATATGGATCATTTTGATGGACTTTGCTCTAATGATAGTGGCAAAGGCTATTGGGGGAGAGAATAGGATTAAATGGGAAAGCAAAAGATTATTCGGACGATTTAAGCAACCTCGATGAAAATGTTGGCAAAATGAACGACTTTTTTTGAGGTTTTGGAAGCTCAGGGCGCAAAAATAGGCTTAAAAATTAATGCTGAAAAGACTAAGTCACTTAGACTGGAAATAAGTGAAGGTAAATACTTGATTTTGGGTGGTGAGAAGATTAATAAAGTGGATGGCCTCACTAGCCTAGGTAGTATTCAGGAATATAATTTTGTCAAAATCCTGTTGGGGAGGGGGGGGGGGTCAAATTTGTAGCCGATTTTCTCAAGTAAAGTAAAAATGAGCCATGTAGTACCATAAAGGCAAAGGATACTAAAGAAAGCTGATCTGTTTCGCTGGGTGCTTGAATTATGTAGGCCTATCTTAGTTTTCATGAGGTTTTCGAAGACACTAAATATGAGCTTGGGGGCAAACTGTGGTCTGCAGTTTGCCCCCCTGCATAAGCAGTGAAGGTATTAAAAGTTGAATAGCTAAGGCCGAGAGTTGAAAAAAGGATAATGGAATATAGGTCTACGAACTGAGGTTAGAATATTGGAAGTTACAGTGTTTACAATGATCAAATATGGTTCTGTACCATGGGCGCTCCGAAAGACAGAGGAAGATTTATTAGACATTTGCCAGAGGAATTGTCTAAGGATTTTTTTTTTGGTTCATCATATGACTGACCGTATTTCAAACAGTAAGCTCTACGAAGATTGTTACGAAAATAATAAACTTTAACGTAAGAGACAGCATGAAATTAAAAATAATGAAGAAATTGAGGGGTTTTGGAATATTCCCCCTATATTCTAAAAGATCAAGTGGGTTAGAATATCTTATAGTGTTTATTTTTTTATTTCATTTCTTTCGATTCTGTTTTTTTTTTGGGGGGGGGGTTGAAGGGGTTTAGTTATCATAGCAGGATAAAATTAAGGTTAAAGACAATAATTTAGAAAAATGAGAAGTAGTGGCGACTGTAAAAGAGGTGCCCAATACCTATGAGGGGGTTTTCTGAAATTTGCTTAGTCTTAAGAAATAGAATAGAGTGACATATTACAATAATTAAAATTTTACTGAGTGTTAACGTAACATAGGGATTTAACTTAATATAAGTATGAGGAGTCAAACTCCATCTTATGTTCATATAAGTAAACAATAATTTGAGTAAAGAAACTTTTCAAAAAGACCTCAAGCCTTGGTATGACGTTTAAATTTTCCGTGGGAAATTCTGCACGGGGTGAATTTTTTTAAAGAATTTTCCGTGGGGAGAATTTGCCAGGGAAATTTTGCACTGGAAATTTTTCAAGGGAAAATCTATAGAGAGAAATTTCCCGGATCAAGGGGGGGTAATTTTCCAGGGTGGTATCTGCCTAGAACTGTTATAACGTTCTTTATTGGCCAATTACGATAATCTATCTATGCACAGTATTTTTTTTACTTTCAAAATTGTGAAAAATTAATAAATAAATCGCCTATATTATTATAAAGAAATAGGCTCTGAGTTCTCTTCCCTTTTTTTTATTTGCTTATTAGTAAGATATAGATAAAAAAAAAATATTTCGTTAATTTTCTTTTCATTAATGACTAAAACAATTTATTTAGATTCAGTAATGTGCAAATGCTTTTAGTCCTTTTGGGAATTTGAGGGGTTAGTGAAACCACACCAAATTTGTGGTAATTTCTAAAAAAAAATTTAATTTCACATATTACATATGCAACTTTAAGCTTGTTTTAATTTTTCAATTCGCTCTTTACTTCTATGGTAAGCTGATTCTTGAAAAGATCCTTTCGTGTCGTGCGGCAATGAAAAACAATTTCTTATTAAATTCTAAAATAAAAGTAGCAGTAAAATTTGGAAAAGAGATTTATTCTGAAATCAGAGCAGGATTAGCCCCAACCTCCCAAAAGTTTCTCATTCCCAGTATTTCGTTGCATCATCAACATCACTTCGTTAAGATACAGCATATGTGCCAATTTTGCTTTGAGGCGTGGACTCAGAGGCCACAATTGGACCTTTACGGTCCGTAAACCTCAAAATTTTGTGATTGTTTGTTTTAATTTATCATGCAACATTTTTTTGTAATCATTTTAAAACTTTTGTTTCAAGTGTCCATGCCTCTACAAAATTTTGATCGATCCATAAAAAATTCCCGTGCAAGTGCGTGTTTACTTTTAATTTAATCATGGTCCCCTCATATTAATTTCCATAACCGAAAAAATATGGTCTGAGAAGCAGAAAAATTTCAAAAAATATGTAAAAAAAAGGGATACAATTAAAATTTATCAATAATTTTGTCTTTGAATATAATTTGCTACTAAATGTGTTATTAAACTTTCAATAAATGTTAATAATTTATTAATAAAAACAATAATCAATAAAGTAACATGAACTTATAAATAAAAAAAAAAAATAAAAATTACCTGGCTGCTCAATGCCCAGTAATCTTCTTTCCAGAAACTCGAAGCCCATTTGGAGTTTTTGTATATCTTCTTTCATTGTCCTCAAGAAACTTTGTACCTGATTTTTTGTTTGAGTCTCATTTCCTGACTTTTGCATTATTGCTGTGAAAAGCTCATCTCTCGACCTACCCAATGCATCGCATGCTGTGATTTGACATTCACCTGTTTCTTCGTCGACAAATGGTGCATATATTTTTCTTTTTGTCCCCCATGGTATAGCTGACGAAAAGACGGCGAGGTATGGTAGAAGGTGTAAAACTTTTAAATGCATCCTTACTTCAATAAAGACGTTTTTAGACTAGTCAATGTTCATTTTGGCTTCGTCAAATTCATTCTGCAACCTTAATTTAATAAACACTTCATAGTTGGCTTCTCCTAGGCTAAATCAAAAGCTCTACTTTAGTTATTTTAGTGTCGCCCATTTGCTTAACAGAGTAAGCGTAATTTCAATGCTAGTCGGGTCAATTTAACAGGTTGTGGCAACCAAATGATTTACGCCTATCTTAGATGGTTAAACGTAGAAGTAAGTGAACCGTTATGATCCACTTTATCTCAAACTTGTTTTATGAAAATTATATGATTAAAAAACTGGAGGTGTTTTCGAAAAACTTTACTTTTCTTTCCAGGTATGTCATATGTGTGCTGTTATCTGTTTCAGGGATACCATCTAAGACAATCTATCGAACTATTACTTACGGGCCCATAGAATGAGTAGATTACACGTAGTTGATGGGCTGGCGTCCTTAGGAAATTGTCTCTTTCGTCACACCCCATACCCCTAGCTTTATTTTAACACTCTAAAAGGACATATGGACCCTGACCTTGATTAAGTGAAATATTCAGAATTCTATTGCAAATATTCACTCTGTTTTTTTTTCGAAATAGACTTTTTTTTTCTTTTTTTTATTTATAGAAGAATACTGAAGACATTTATGTTGCAATTTACTTTGTTGAATATTGACTGCGCTCTTTGAATATTGAAAGAAAATGAGTGATTTCTCTTTATTAGATATTAATAGATCGGTTAGTGAATAGAAGACAGAGCTACGAACGTTACAGTAGAAGTTGGAGCCTGATTAAATTAAAAAAAAAGTTTTTTTAACTGGAAGTTAGAAACGACATTAAAACTTAAAACGAACAAAAATTATTCCATATATGAAAGGGGTTGTCCCCTCCTTGACGCCTCGCTCTTTACGCTAAAGTTTTTAATTGTTTAAAAAAATAGAGTTGTGAGAAAGTCAAACTTTAGCATAAAGAGCGAGGCGTTGAGGAGGGGATAGCCCATTTCATATACGGAATAATTTCTGTTTTTTCTAAGTTATAACGTCGTTCCTTATTTTCAGTTAAAAAAAAAACTTGTTTTTTTAGTTTAATTTTTGAACGTTTTTGAATTAACGCAGATTTTGATTTTGCCTCACCGTAGATGAATAATTAAAACAAATTTGCAAATTAATTTTACTTTTATTTGGTTAAACGGCTTTCTCGAAACTTGTTTAATTTTATTTACGAACGTTTTTATTAACAATAAATAAACGTAACTTACGAATTAACTTACGTAACAAACTTCTATATTCATACATTATTAATACGTATACTAGAGGGTTCGCCCCCTAGTCAATACCTTACCCTTTAAGATAAAGTTTGAAATTTGTTACAATTCTTTAAAAATGACCCTTAATCAAAAAGGCCGCTAATTAGACTAAATAGCTCTTATGGAAGTACTAAAAAATCTTTGGCTTAAAGAGCAAGGTATTGACTAGGGGATGAACCC
>JAQQPU010005488.1:25828-46981 GCA_029168905.1 Artemia sp. Kazakhstan ARC1039
GTTGCTTCAGTCTGCTGAGCCTTGTAGAGCCACCTATCTGCAAAAAACTCCTCAGATGGAAAGTATTTTGGAGTCCGAGCAGAGATTTAACACAGGTGCGTTTTGTTTTGTTTTTCTTGCCGATGCTTCTGCAACGTAACTGCTAGGAAGCAGAAAGGAATCGGAGGAAGGAAATATAGAAAGGAAAGAAGACTCTACGATCGTCCCACCTCTCTTTTCTGACACATATTTTATCAGCGCCATCTGTCTGAAGAAAACTTAAGTACAGCAAACAAGTCGCTAGAGTGCAGCACGGTCGACGCCGCTAGGCGGAACGAAAAAGCTATTTCTCTAGTGGAAGCGAGAGTACTATCGACTATCGCCGGTCCCTTTCGCGAATGTGACTGTCAGATTTCCCTGGTCAAGAATCCTTAAAGCACCCATGATACTCAACGCCGGCCCTCAATAAGATTGACAGTTCATTTATTTTAGTAACCTATCTGAACTGGGGAGGGTTTAGCTACAGATTTTTCGGTTCAGAATCAGGGTTTTTGTTGTAACATTCACCGACAGCTCACTTATTCCCAGTTCTCTTTTTTAGATGACTGAGACCGCAGTTTTATGTCCCCTTTGTGAACGTTCAATAGACACCTCAGAATCGTCGCTACTTGCAGAAAAAGGAGCTACGGCGATCAATGAAGCTAGAAAAACGAGAGGTACCAGCATCTTTGTCGAGGCAGGGAACCAAGTCCATGTTGCTTGCAGAAAGACTTTCACAAACAAAATATACCTGTCGAAAATTGAGAATGAGAGACGACGAACCTTGCAAGAAAAGACGGAAGCAGAAAAAGTGGTGCTCCGATCACGGACTCCAAGTTTCAACTTCCAAGAGTGTTGCTTTTTCTGCACTACAAGGATAAATCTCAACACTGCCCACAGAAAAGGACACGAGTGGTACAAGTTTCGGACTAAAGACTTTGAAGAGACTATAAAGGCAGTGTGCAAAAGCCGTGATGATGATTGGTCAAATAACGTTTTCCGCCGAATATGTGCAGTGTCAGACCTGCACGCAGTTGACACCATTTATCACGCAGCCTGTTCTTCTATGTTTCGATTAAATAAGAGCCTTCCAGCCAGATTTGTGACGCAAGAACTTTTTGAAATACTCGAAGATACTGAGCCAGATAAAAAACATCCAAAAAGGGGGAGGCCAGGTCACGATGAAAGATATCAGGCGTTTTTGAATCTGGCTACTTTTTTCGAAGAAAATGACGAAGAACAGTATACAGTCAGTGAACTTATTGTTAAAATGGGAGAGCTTTTGAATGGGACAGACCTTGAACCGTACTGTAACAAGTACTTGAAGAGCAAGCTTCTGGAATATTTCAGTGACCAGCTAGTATTTAAAACTATTGACGGTAAGGCTGACGTGGTGACATTCAAACAAAAAGCTTCAGCGATACTCCAGAATTTCTATTACTTGGACAAAACCGATAACGAAGAGAGTGAGAAAATCAAGCTTATTAGAGCAGCAACAAAGATTATCAAAAGTGATATCGAAGGACTGCCAGCACAGAAGGAATCATATATGACCGCAAAGCAGATTTCTTCTGGAGAACAGCTGGAAGGCTCTCTACCTGATAGCCTAATGGTGTTCTTAGATGAAATATTCGTTGGAACCGATATTTCCTTCAAAGTGCTTGCCATTGGCAATTCCATCATTCAAGCAGCTCGCCCGCGTGCCCTCATTTGTCCATTGCAACTAGGCTTAGCAGTGCAACTGGATCATCATTTCAAGTCCAGATTTCTTATTGACACTTTACACAGCCATGGATTCTGCTCCTCCTATGCTGAAGTCCAGAAATTTAAACGCTGTGCATCAGTTCATGATGAATCTAGCCTTGCAGGAGTTTCCTCCGCACATGCTATGCAGCATGTAGCTGATAATGCAGATCACGATGTTTGCACGATGGACGGAAGAAACGCTTTCCATGGGATGGCTCTGCTAGCAACAGTCACGCCTTCTCTCATTAACAGCCGATCGCACATTCCGAGAGTTGAAGTTTCATCAGATGAAGTAGCCCAAAAAGGAAAAATTCCCATCTACCCTTACCGCTTAAGTGAGACAGTGCTTTCAAAGGTGGAATATGAGAAGATCCCTGGCAAAAATGTCAACGACCCGTATGCCTCACTCGATCAGCTCTGGTTAGCTACGGGGTTCTTGAATGTCCCAAGGCTGAGCTGGAATGGATTCATGCAGTCAGTTTTCTCTAACCAAATACATCATTAAACGGGAAACCTTCGCAGCAAGGCAAGCGTCTTGTTTTTGCCCATGATTGACCTCCCGTCTAGCAACGAATCCTGCCTTTACTCAACCTTGCGCTTTGTAGCTTCGCAAGGCAGAACCTACGGATTCACACCCGTTCTCACATTTGACCAGCCGCTCTGGTGGAAGTCTATGAAGATCCTCAAGTCCGACACGACGAATGAGCTGAGTAGTATTGTTCTCAAGTTAGGTGGTTTTCATTTGATGATGAGTTTCGTCGGATGCATAGGACACCTCATGCAAGGTTCTGGTCTGCAAGAGGTTCTGGAATTGGTATACGCTACGTGTCTACTGCCAAGTTCAAATCTGGCTCGGGAACCCAGTAGACCCTTTACGCCTGGGATGGAAACTGCAGGATAACGAAGTTTTTGCGCCAATAAAAACAGATCTCCCTGCCGCTCCGTCTCAGCAGCTGAAAATTATCAAATGCTCGTGTCGTATTGACGGCTGTGATAGTGAAAAGTGTACCTGTAAGAAAAACGGACTTGAGTGTACTATAGCCTGCCGTACCTGTAAGGGAAGCTCGTGCAACAATTCGAAGTTTCAAGAAGAAGAACTTAGTGAAGAAGAATAACAGTTAACTGTGATGATGAAAAATCTAGTTCCTACATTTTGATGATGTGCAATTTTTATATATTTGACAAATAAGATAAAAGCTTTTCTCTGAGCACATTAAGTTAGAACCTACCTTGTCTCATGGTGTTTGGCGCTGAGGTGTTTCGTTATTCCTATTTATTGTTGTTTAGTCTTTTTTTCTAAGCCATTCGTTTACATAGCCAAAAATACTACAAGAACGACAAACTTATTCTGTAGTAGACCTTGATAAACGCTGGTAAGAGTTTTTTTCCCCGAAGACACAGTTTTTTTCCCCATTTTTTTTTGCTAATAAATATTTTTCTTTTGGTCAGGTAACGAAATGAGTATCAGAAATGAATTCAGAGCCAAAAGCTGATCTAAAAAGATGTGTAAAACATTATAGTTTACGTTTTTAATTTTTTTTCCCGGTTTTTGAGAAAATAAATAAACAAAACATTAAAAAAAAAACAATTTAGCATCGAGCTAGAGATTTAGATTTTTGATATATTGTTAAGCATTTTTTTCCGGTCCGGATGGTGAAGAAACCATTTCTCTACCAATTTTTTCCTGGTCAAAACTTATTTTTCTCCTACTATATGCTCTAACTGTCACTATGAGAAATATGATCAATGGGAAAATACTTACACAGGCATGATTGCAAAAAACCCTAAACTTGAATTCAGTTTATTTTTAAAAGACTGGTATCGTCGTGGTTTTAAATCGTTTTGGGAAGAAGGACCTGTTCTACGCTTCAATTGCTGGAATAATAAAAAAGTTTGGTTTTTACGACATCGATTTAAAGATTCTACTTTGATAAAGAGGCTACTTTGATTATAATTATACAGACTTATGTTTGGTTGTTACAGAAAGTGATTCTTTGTATGAGAATT
This sequence comes from Artemia sp. Kazakhstan ARC1039, assembly GCA_029168905.1. Lineage (NCBI taxonomy): Eukaryota > Metazoa > Arthropoda > Branchiopoda > Anostraca > Artemiidae > Artemia > Artemia sp. Kazakhstan ARC1039. Next base: position 29,600 of record JAQQPU010005488.1, read on the forward strand.
GTGTGCGTGATATTGCTTCAAATAAGCAAATTGAAACACGTGAAATTTATAATGTGAATCAGAATGGTATTATTGACTTTACGAAGACTCAATAAAAGTGAATTTACAATATATTGTTGAAAATGGGATACTGACTTTGCATGCTACGATGAATACAAGTTAAGTTCTGACGAGAAGCTGCCACTTATCGTTTCTGATGATTAATTATACGTAGAAGAAGATATCTAAAAAAAGGACGCATTGTCTTTTACACACAGGTTTTATTAATAAACAAATTTAAATATATTTTTAAGGCATTTCACTTTTAGTGAACTGAAATTTATCGTGAAATTTAGCTGAACAGTTCTTGTTCAGCTCCCGTGGTGTGAACATCTAACCAAATAAATAGCACTCGTTATCGGATTATATTTGAAGTGTCAAAAAGGATAATTTATTGCGCAACCCAAGTATATTTCATAAGGAATGTAAGTGATTGTAATTCCTGACCTAGATTCAGTGTGAGATTATCTTTTTAGATTTTGAAGTCTCATTAATTCAGTGACCTTGAAAACAATTTCTCGGACTACAAAGCTATAACTCCACTGTGACGTCACTGCCTGCTTGATTGGATTGAGTTTTCATTTGGATTGAATTATTTCATTTGGATAATTAGAAGGTGTTTATTGGAAAGTGGGGGGTTTTAAAAAAGCCCCCCTTGCGGGTAAGTCATTGTTTTGTGACTTTACATTGAGATTTAATTACACTTGGAACTACGATGGCTGAAAGTGAAAAAATTATTTTGAATCCGTTACTGAATTGTGTTACAAGAGCACTTACAGATGGAATAAAATTGGAGTGTATCGTAAAAGCGTGTGTTGCTTTCTATACACATGAAGATTTTATAAAGGCAAAGCGAATTCTTCACACTGAGTTTAATAATACGAATCGTCTTGTGACCTACTCTAAAGATGAAGACAATATCATTGAAATATGCAAAATTCTAGTTTCAGCTGCGAAAAATAATGTGAGTATACCAAAATTTGTCATCTTTAACCCCTGCTCGGTTCCGGTCATCGGAGATGCGGTGAATGCAACAGTTACTGCCAAAGTAAATGAACTCTCTCGGAAGCTTTATAATTTTGTAGCTACCCAGTCCGCTCCAGCCACCAGTATTTTCACAAGCAGTCGTAGTGCACCTGAAACGTCCAAGCCCAGAAACTCTACCTATTCTGTTGTCTTGAAAAATCCCCCCAAGGAGCTTAATGGTCCAAATGACCGGAAAGCTTTCATAGACAGTTTCTGTGAAAATACAAATGACATTAGTGAACTTCGCAAATCTGCAAACGAATGGAAGCTTGTGGTCAGGTAGAAAGCTGCAGCAGCGAAAACCGTTGAGAGAGTGAAATCTTCCAAGCCCGATCTCAAAATTACTGTTCGAGAACCCCTGCACATAGCTGTGCTTCGAAATGTCCCTGAGGATATAAACCGTGAAGGACTAAAAAATCTAATCCCGAATAGTACGAAGACTGAACAGTGCGGAAAATCCCGTTCTTTCAAAGTGTATTTCGACACTTTCAGTGAGCTCCAACAATTTCTGAGTGTTTCGGTGATTTTTGGCTACGAGCGTCTACCTGCTGATCCGTTTAAGCTCTTGCCAAGACGATGCTATAACTGTCACAAAATCGGTCATCTCGCTTCCCTGTGTACGGCTGAACCTTTATGCTCTAGATGTGCCTCAAGTGAACATCGTTCTACGCGAGATGAACCATGCAGACAGCCGACATTCTGCGTTGAATGCAAAATCGACAGTCACACGTGTTACAGTGTAAAATGTCCCTCAAACAGTAATCCAAAAAAGAAATGACATCTGAAGCTTCAGCAGTTAAATGTTTATCGTGGAACATTAATGGCTCGTTCGCGAATAAAATTTCGATCTTAGATGTTGTTTTTGAGCAAAATGAAGTTGTCTGTTTACAAGAACATTTCGTCACAAGCCACAGTAAAAGTATTCTTAGTTTTAATAGTTCAGTATCGGTTTATTCAGTTTCAACGAAGCAGCTAAGTGGAAAAGGGCAACCCTCCGGTGGTATTGCCACTTTTGTTCGTTCGACTCTAAGATCTAGTGTATTTGAAGTCAATGATAATTTTCTGGCGATTCTTGTCGAGGGTTGTGTTTTGATTAATGTATATTTGCCTACAAATTACCATGATGAGCGTTCGGAGCGTGCTTTTACTTATTCTAGTGATAAACTCGGCCAGTATATTAACCGTATTAGATCCTTAAGCCTTCAATGCATATTAGTTGGTGACTTCAATTGCGACTTGAAAGAACCGCTCTTATCTAGGTCTTTACGTTCTACGTTGTTGCTTAGTATTTTTGGAGACCATTTTGACCTCAAGTGCAAAGATTTAAATTTTACACACGTACACACCTCAATGTCCACATCAGATCTCGATCACGGCGTTGCGTCCGCAAATCTCAGGATTTCGCCTGTCAAGGTTGTGCTTGATTTTCAGCTGTCTGATCACTTACCAATACAGTTTTCAGCCGAGATTCCTTGCCATAGCTCAGATACACAAACGCAAACAACTTCGAAAACACCTCCTAGGTCTTGCCGTGATTGGCGTAAAATTAACCCTGTTTTATTTCAAGAAGAAGCCGCCAGAGTCCTTAGTAAGATCCGTGTCCCTTTCCATCTTCTCTCTGGATTGACTGCTCTTTCAAGGGAGGAAACATAACTATCAGTTGACTTTTATTGTGCAGAAATTGGTCATGCCCTTCGCTGTGCTGAAAAAGCTGCCGTCCCTCTATGTAGACCCCGTCATCATACCGTTCCTGGCTGGTCTGAAAAGCCAGAGTTAGTGGATACCCATTCTAAGTCTAAATTTTGGATTCAACTTTGGGTTTCTTGTGGACGACCCCGTTCGGGGGTAGTCAATTCATTCCGCCTGCTCACAAAAAGAAAATTCACAAAGGAGCTAAAAGCTCACAGAAAAAAGATGATTGATATCGAATCTACACGGGCCAAAATTAATCCTTCTCTCCTTTGGCGTTTTCTGTCCTCTAAAAGCGATAAGTCTTTATCCGCATCTGCTATCCCTGATTCTGAATGGTACGCATATTACGGGTCAGAATTTTCGCCTCCTGACCAAGCCCTCAACGAAAGATACGAAGCTGAGTTGGACGACTTCTTAGATAGTTGTCCTCGAAGTGATTATCTTGTAACGGAGGGAGCTGTATGCAAGGCCATCTCTCACCTAAAACCTAAACAATCTTTTGGGATTGACGGGATCACTGCACTCCATCTAAAAAGTGGTGGGACCGCTCTCATTAGTCATGTAACCCTCCTAATGCAGATTATCCTCATTAAGGGTAATGTCCCAAACACTTTCTCAATTGGAAATCTTACGCCAGTTCCTAAAAAAGGAAATGTTACCATGCAATGCTCCTCTTTCCGTCCAATCACGGTTGCTACCACTTTCTGCAAGTTATTTGAACTTTTATTCGTAGATGAGTTTGAAAAACTGTGTTGCAGTCCATCAAGACAATTCGGTTTCCAATGCGGCATTGATTGTGCGGAAGCGCTCCATGTCGTTGCATATGCACTCCTGGATGCACACAAATCAGGATAAAGTCTAGCGATTGGGGGCTTAGACCTAGAGAGAGCGTTTGATTCATTGATTCATGCGCTTATGTTGCTTAACTCAGCTAAAAGAGGAGTAAACTCAAATATCATCCGGGCTTTCCGTGATCTTTATTCTCGCCTTCGCGTATGACTCAAGCTCCCTCCCGATAAAGGGCTTCCACCAACCCCACGTTCAGCTTTGATACCAGTCCGTAAAGGTGCCCGTCAGGGAGCAGTTTTATCCCCCAATTTCTTCAACAACTACATTATTGAACCTCAAGACAGCTGTCCTTCATCATGCATTCTCAGTTCCATTGACATCTCCCTAGTATGCTATGCTGATGACACGCTGAATCTCAGCCGGACGCTTAACCACCTTTCAGAAATATTCTCATGTCTGCAGTCCAACTACCAGAAAGTCGGTCTGAGATTTAACTCCCAAAAGTCGGAAGTCTTGCTTTATAATTGGAAGAATTACCCTCCTACTAATATCACACTAGGTGATTGCTCAGTAAAACCAGTTGATAAAATAGTATATCTTGGGCTGCCAATAGGTTCCTCATTACAGCATACCCGCTCCCTCCTGATCTCACATCTTGAACGGCGAATTTCCAGCTCCTATGCTTTGATCGTTAAATCCACTCTGAGATTTAACCGTCCACTACTGGCAAGTATTAACAACGCTTCCGCTCTGCCACATATATTATATGTGACCCCTTTCTGGAATTTATTGGCAAACCGTGAAAAGTCTAAAATCCGCTCTTTATTTTTCCGTTTTGCAAAGTACCTACTAAAATTGCCACCTTGGACAAAAAATAGTTTTCTGATTCGGCGCTACAACCTAGCGGACCCAAATCTAGCTGTTGAGACACTTATTAGCCGGCAAAAAACAAAACCAGCAATTCTAAAGAACGAGTGGGCAAGTTTGCTTGTTTAATTTTCCCTCTTGTTTCCCTTTTTTTTCTCCTTTCAAAAGTTGTTGTCTTTGTTGCTATTTTCGAAGAAGTTGTTGTTTCTGTTGTAATCTTTGAGTATGTTATCTTTCTGTTTCCACTTTTGTAGTATTTTGTATACTATTTAAGAAGTTGTTGCTTTTGTTGTTATTATTTTTTTCTTTAGTATATTATCGTTTTGTTTCCTCTTTTCGCATTTTTGTATACTCTGTCATTGTACATTTATTTTATACGACGGGTTTTCAATATATATTATTATATTATATTATTATAGAAATAGGAAAAAGAGTATTTTCAACTAGAAAGTCGTTCAACCAAGGATTGTCACCATAAATCTTGAGGATTTGACTGTAAGTTTTTCCGCGACATCGGAAAACAAAATATAATAGTGCATGAAAACCACAGCTTTTCGTTAAAGTTCAAGTTCTTTATTAATCAATAAAAAATGTTTTGACAAAACAATCAAATTAATAACCCACAGTGAGAATAACTCGTGTTTGGGTTTATATACACTCAGCAATAAATAAATACTACTATCTCCAGATACTGGAATAAAAAGATTGCTCTTCAACTATCTGTACGGTAACAACAAACAAAATCCAAATACAATCAACAGAGCCAAATTAATAAATTGAAATGAAATGAGGAGCATCCACCCCAGAAAATAGATCAAATTAATAATTACTGATTAAGTGATTCATTAATATAATTTTATTATTAACCAACGAATTATTCAAATCTATAAAACTATGAAATTTTTTCCAATTATATATAATACTATTCCTTGGTGAAAAACGGGAGCTTTCAGATTTTATTAAAGCCTGATGGACTACACAACTGCCAAGGGTCCAATATCTATGCAAAACCTGATTATCATCCTGAAAAAAATTATTATGCAAATAAAAATACTCAGGCAAAAGACCTTAAACGTGTTTAATCATATAAAGAACAGAATGGAAAGAAGAAAAAAGATCCAGTGGAAGGATATTTAAAATTTGATACATTCTTATTGTTGACGATTTACCAGGGTAAGAAAACGGGCTAGGCAGGCAATTTTTCAATTGACGCAGAGCTTTATTTTGTTGCCTCTGAAGAGGAAGAATATGAGTTTTAAAAGTATTCAAAAAAAATAATGGGACAGTAATTTATATATGAATGCTTTAGAGAATGATAAAGAGATTTCAGAGCACAAAACGGCAGAACAAATTTCAGATGATTCATCATTCCAATATTTCTTGCCAGTTTCATTCAAAGATAAATTGAATGGCTTTTAAATGATAAACTTGAATCCAGTATTATCCCGAGATATTTAATATCATTAACTCTTTCAGTTTCAATGGGTATGCCTTGAATATTAATCATCATAATTTCCGGTGCTGTTTTCCCAGTACGAGAGAAGAGGATGAATTTTATCTTAGTACAATTAATAGTCAATTTATTTCTCAAAAACCATAAGATAAGCCTCGACAGTGCTGCTTCCAACCTAAGCTTCAAAGATCTAGAGTCGTGGCTGCTGACATTGCATGCCGTGTCATCGGCGAATAATATGTTAAGGCCAATATCTTTGATGCTATTACTGATATCATTAACATAGATAAGAAATAGGAGTGGACCCGAAATAGAGCCTTGAGGGACTCCAACTGACTGAGATTGAGATATTGATGAGGAAGAAGTATCACCTCCGTCTATATACTGATTTTGGTTTTTTAGGTATGACATTACTAAGTCATTAAGTGGGCCTCTTATGCCACAGTTATCAATTTTAGTATGCAATATTTTATGGGAAATCGTATCAAATGCCTTTTTAATGTCAATAAAAATTGTAGCAGGAATATCACCTTTGTCGAGGGTGTCATGAACAAACTGAGTCATTGCCATAATAGCCTGCTCAGTAGAGTGAGACTTCCAGAACACAAATTGCATCGGAATAAAAAATTTAGATTTCATTAGAAAGCTGACTATACGGTTATATAGGCACTTTTCGGGCAACTTCCCAAATGAAGACAGGATCGAAATCAGCCGATAGTTTTTTGGGTTCTTCGAGTCTCCTCTTTTACACAAAGAAATAATTCTTGCAGACTTGAAACAAGAAGGAAATCTTCCGGATTTAAAACAGAGGTTGAACACATGGGAAAGCGGGTTTACAATATTTGGTGCTATGCACTTAATCAGATTAATCGATGACCCATCAATCCCTTCCGAAGATTCATTCTTTAAAAGGTTTATTGGAAGTAAAAGTTCATCTGGGGTTACAGGAGTAAGAAAAATGGAGCAATTGTGAGACGGGGATAGATATGATTGAAAGTCCTCTCCAATGTCATTATCCAGATGACGGGGCAGGTTGTTTCCAGCAGTTGACGCGGTTTCCTCGCCAATTTTCGCTTAGTGTATATTTAATGCATTGATAACTTCCACTTTCCCTGTAGCAAGTTTAGTTCCGTCTTCAGCTGTTAATTCATTAGGAAGATCATGGGTCTTATGCTTTCCTGCGCACTTATTAATTATTTCCCATGTCTTCTTGGGGGTCCCTTCTGCTTCAACAAATGCTTCGGCGAAGTAATGACTTTTTGCTGATCTTTAAAGTTTTGTTAAATTATTTTTGTTTCTGCAAAGTTCAGCTAATTTTACTTCGGATAGATTCATTAAGTATGCCTTATATAATAGATTCTTATTTTTTATTTATACCAGCAATCCAGGAGATATCCAAGGCTTAATCGGCTTTAGACTATTTCTTCTTGATATTTGGTGGAGAGGGAAAGCATTATTGAAACAACGTTTAAACTGATTCAAAAAAATTTTAGCAGCAAAATCAGGGTCCAAAGACTCTAAACGAGAAGAAAAATCACTTGAATAAGCAAGAAAACTTTAAGTTTACTTAAGAAGTTTCTATTAGTCATTCTCATTTTTCTTTTACTAGGCCTATTAAACTCTGTAATTAAGTGAAGGTCGGTTACTAGCATCAAATGGTCTGAAAAATCTTCAATAGCCAAATCACTAGACTTAGTTCAAGATTCGTAAACAAATTATAAATAAGGGAAGCAGAATCTTTCGTTATTCTTGTTGGGACTCCATAAGCTGGTAAGAGACCACCGGACAAGCAAACTGATAACAAGTAAGCCCCGTCAGAAGAGATTCCGTGGAAATTACCACTTGAATTATTAGAATTACATAAATTAATATTAAAATCACCCATAATAATTATTTTTGGATACTTTTTCGAAACAATAAGCACAAAATCATCAAGAAGTTTCATGAATTTTGAAGCAGGAGAACTTGGAGGCCCGTAAAAAACACAACACAAAATTTTCATACCATTTACATCTATTTTAACTGCCAAAAATTCAAACGCCATTTCAAGATATAGGTGATCAAATTCACTCACCAGATCTGATTGAATTGTTGAAATAATGAAAATTCTACCCCTCCCTGTTTTTTATTAATCCGATTCTTATGAAAAAAGTATAATCCTGTTTATTAATAAATGTCTTTGTCGAATCATTTAAAAATGTTTCACAAGAGGCAAAGACATCTATATTATGATGAGAAATAAACAGGGCTATTCGATCAAAAATATTTAGTAACCCGCGACAGTTCAAAAATAAAGGCACTTTATATATAAAGTGCCTAAAAAAAAGGCACTAAATAAAGGCACTAAAATTAGTGCCTTTATTTAAAGCTTGGGTGGGGAGTAGATATTTATTTTTTGGGATAGAATGAACCATAATATTAAAAATATCGTCGTCTTTGCATAAATTCTCAAATATTTCACCTAACGTTAGGGGGAGCTCCTCAAAATTACGATTTCTATCATTCATTATCTCGATGCTAGGTACAATTATTGACAAAAAGTGACTTACAAACCATACGGATAGTCAAAGGAGACACAATTGTAACCAGAACTTCATCTGAAAGAGACAAACATAAACAAAAAACTAGAACTTTATAACATGAAAACCTTATAGAACAAAAATCAGGAATAGTGTGGCACAAAGTAAAGAAATTAAATATAACACTTCTGATAACAAAAAAAAACAAAGTAAGAAAAAACCACTTAATACTCATTATGACAGTTTTGCGAACGGGCCTCCGAAAATAAGATAATCTTAATTCTCAAACAATCATAAATTATTAACTAACTTAACAACCAGAGCACTAAACACAAAATAAACAAAATACTCCACAAAATCTTATAAATCTAAACTCAGATTACTAATATCCTATTCAGTTATTGATCAGCTCTCTCCCATATCACCGAACCATTTTTTTTAACTCAAGCCATGCATGGGTTCCTTTATTTTTAACCCGAGAAGCAATAATCATTCCAGACTCCTTCATCTCGTTTGCTTTAGTGAGGAATCCTGTGCGGAAAGCTTTAAGTGCTGGAGGAAGGTCCGTGCAAATTTTTATTCCAGAGCTTAATATACCCGTTTCCGATTTTGAATAATAGATTTTCCACTCTGTTCAAGAAAATTTTTAATGTGAGGCGTGTAGAATGTATATGGTAAACCAAGAGGATCAAAAAATTCTATATTCTTTCTTGTTTGAAAGATGCATGGCCAACACCCCGTCTTTACAGTTGATGGACTGCTATTAGCAATAATAATGGCACTGTTAACGTATTGAATATGCTCTATGAAACCCGAAAGTATGCAATAGGATTTGTATTTGGACATGTCACGATCCAAATTGAATACATCTATTATTTGATCTGGGTTCATGGTGCCAAGTCTGATAGAACACTGCAATCAGGGGTAATTTCCCAATAGGTTTTTAAATTGATTTAGCGAGATTAATGCAATATTCTCCGTCAACGCTTCAGCAAAGGTACACTCTAAATATAAAGTTCCCGTTCGGATAACACTCCTATCCTTAGTACCGGACAAATCCAGTCCAATGATACTGTGATTTTTCGCAAACATTTCTTCGGTTATACCATTTTCGAATAATTGTGAATCTCGAACTAAGAATTGTATTGTCAATTCATAAAAGGTCCTCTAGGATTTATCAAAGGATACATTATAGAGTAGAATTCCATTTACTTTACATACAAGAGATGAAAGTCTAAACAGTTCAAATTTATGCTGGAAATCTACCCAGGATCCTACGACGCTAGCACTTTTTACAAAAGCCAAAGCAAGTTTTGAAGGAATTTCCCCATTCAGAAATGATGAATCAGTATAGGTACGCGTACCTGTGCCAATATGACGTTGATTTGTGGTTGTATGAGGAACGAGCAATTTGATATTATTTTCAGAGGCTCTTAATTTTTCCATTGCCATTGCAACAGAACTCATAACTTACTCTTTTCGTACATGAAGTATTGCCGATGTGAGAGAAACTGCTAGATAGGGTGCAGTGCCAAGTACTTTTCGCAAAATAAAATTGGACGGCACGAGTTGTGGCTTTATATCAATCTTTACATTGGGAGGTAACCATTAATGTATATTGAATGTCTCATGATTTAGTTTATCAACTAAATACAAATCTTTGATTTTCGGATCTCTAAGAATATTAGAGTGTCAGTGTCCGTTTTATATTCATATCCAATACCCATACCTCTCACGAGCTTGTAAGACATTGGAAACATCAATATGAACTGCATGTAACATGCATAATTTGAAAGTTTATTGCTCGTGCTCACCGATGTTCGATTTATTTAGACACTGTGTGTCTAAGTAAATTGTGTTGAACACAATTTTCATAAAATAGCCCCTCGGCTGCACTTGGTTTTTCATTGTCAGATTTTTTAAAAAGAACATGCAAGTCTATAAATGTTGAAGTCAAATCTATCAAATAATCTCCACTGGATTAAATTTGACAATGGATATTTTCAGAGTGCGGCTGTTGGGGATAAAATTGTTCATAGTTTCCGAGTTCTACACTGGCATCTACATTTTCTGTGTTGAAAAGATTTAGAGATGAGTTAACTGAAGGATAAGATTCTTTATGTGGTAGATATGGCATTTTCTAGGAAAAAAAAATCCTTTTTCGATCTTTTTGCTTTCTTTTTTGATGCTTTACGCTTCCGGGCTGAGTTGAGACTGATGAGTGACGAGGTCTTTCACGCCCTTTTTAAGCCTTTTCCCCTTTGTCGCGATTAAAATCGCTTGCCAAGGGATCGCGCGCTAGACCTGAGATCTTGTAAAAAAAAACTTTCTTTAAAACCCTTCCCAGAGCCCCACTCATGTAGTGTAGAGGACGCAAAGTCCGTGGCAACCTCTGCAATATATTTTTTAGCCAGCGGTAGTGCTGAGTAAATCAACTTAGCAAACTGATTGCCGGGACCGTAACTGGACATTGATTAACGACCACAAGAACGACCGTAACTGGATGAGATTCTTCATGTTGTAGATATGCCATTTCCTAGGAAAAGAAACCCTTTTTCGATCTTTTTACTTTCCTTTTTGGTGCTTTACGCTTCCGGGCTGAGTTGAGACTGATGATTGACGAAGTCTTTCACGCTCATTTTAAACCTTTTCCGCTTTGTCTTGATTTCAATCGCTCGCCAAGGGATCGTGTGCTAGACCTGAGATTTTGTAAAAAAAAAAAAACTTCTTTAAAATCCCTCCCAGAGCCCCACTCATGTAGTGTAGAGGACGCAAAGTGTGCGGTAATCTCTGGAATATATTTTTTAGCCAGGGGTAGTGCAGAGTGAAACAACATAGCAAACTAATTGCCGATACCGTAACCCGATATTGACGAAAGATCACTGTAAGAGTCCATTCCCTGACCCAATTGTCGTGGTTCAAGAGTAGTGACATAGCAATCAAAAACAGGACAAAAAAATGAGTTCTATTAGCCATCTCACTGAATGGATCAAAAATGACATGTAATCGAAGCCAAACCTTTTGTTATTGCTAGAGAATCACCCACTTTATTTGTTAATATTAATTCGCTTGTAATGTTAACTGACAGACCCCCAAATAAGAATTGTTGACTGGAATGTTTTGAAGGTGCTTTCCTGTTGTTTTTTCCTGTTGTTTTTTGATTATTTTTTGTTGTTGTTCTTTTTTCGCTTTATTTGACGCTAAAGTGTGAATTCGGCCCTTTTGGGGTTGTGATAGCCGTTTCTCAGCAAAAAATCTTATCTTATCTTATATTGTATTGATGAATGTGTTCAATAGAAGTTTTTTGTTCAAAAATACGTAGGAGGGGAACTTTGGCATTACTGACCTTTTGATCTCTCGACAGAGGATAAGTAAAGAAATACACAATTGTCAGATGAGACAGCGGGTGGATAGTCTGCATAGGTAACATGATGCTTATCACTGAGTTTTTTACTGTATTAAAACGATCTTGAAAATCGGGAACGTCACGTCAATCCCCATTGAGGAAAATTTTGTCATTCTCAAATGGGTTGGTAATGTAAATTCTCTTCTTTTGCGATGAATAGTTGAATGTGAATCCATCCTTTTTTAAATATGGAATTTTTTTGCTGAAAATTCAACATAAATCGCTCATATTGCTGTATTCCCTATACGATCCTGTCTTAGGATATCATTTGTATTTTAGAGAATACAATCTACAAGAGCAACTTCATATCTTCTCTCAAATTTAATGCCAGGAGAGTGTTTTGTCCAAAAATCGATCGTTTTATTCAAATTGTCATAGAGAAGGTCAGAAACATCGGAAATGGAATGCCACATAAAAATAATTAGACATTATGAACGTCCTCAGCGGGTATCCAGAAATCAAAATCAGAGCTATATCCTAGCCAGCAAACAAGCAACTGTCGCTTACCCTTGCGAGTACAAGTCTTTAATACCTTTTCAATTTGGTACAATCCACTATTTCCAACTTCTTGAAACTCATAATCACAAAAACTGCCAAGAATCTCGTCATCTTTCATATCACGAAGACGACACGCTATAGGTTTACTGTCCCATATCTTCGACACTTTAAAAAGTTCAGTGGACTACAGGTAAATAATTTTTTTTTTAAATATACGATGAACTTCAAGAGGGCTAACATTGGACAAGGATCGATGAGGAAGTTCATTATAAATCAACATGATTTTATATAAATATTAAATAAACGCAGGAATATTTTTCAATGTGCAATGTCTTGAAATTAAAAGTGGAATAGTTTTTATCAAACGTTCAGCCAATGCCACCTTTATAGGTTTATGACTATGATAGAGTACTGTATTACATTTAAATAAAACCCTTTTTACTTTTGGATTAACAAATTCACTTTGGCGATCTGTTTGAATTTTTCTATATGCATCGTGTTCAAAGATGGATTGAAGGGCTTTAGAAACATCATCACCTCTCTATGACTGCAAGGAAACTGCATATGCATAGCGACTAAAAACAATTATTGCAAGTAAAATGTACTTGTTAGGTTTATTATGACGCCTTTGAATCGTGTCTAGAGTCAAAAGATCTGCCTGTAATATATATACAGAGTAAAAGGGTTTAGTTTTTCGATAGTAACGACCTCTAGTCCTATGATTTCGGTGAAGAGTCTAACTGGGTTCCTTTTGTAAGTACTCTTTTGCTAGCTTCTTTTCAATTCCGATAGCTTTAGAAAGTGTAGTGGGAGAGTATTTATAATTCATAAGCACCTTTGAAAACTTGATCCATTTTGAAAGCAATTGTGGTGTGAAGCGTCCGCTACTCCCTTGCGTACTAAATGATTTGGAAAGACGCATTCATTTAATACCCTTACCAGGCCAACTTAACCAACAGTGATACATCTCGTGATATTTCTTCAAATTCACTTAATTGTTTTATAACATGTTTATTCCCAATAAGACTTTTGGAAAAATTTGACTACTTTAAAAATTTGTATAAATGACTATCAAAGGACTCGAGTGTTCTAAGATTTGCAATCAAATCTGATAATAAATCAGTTAAATTGTAACTCTTGCCCTGGATTGCCCTCGTCAATTTGTTCATTTTCAGCAAGATAAGTCAAAAGTATTTTACTTTGCTCACGATAGGATGGGGGAAACATTTCTACAACACTTGTTAATAAATCTTCTTCTTCTTTTTTTCGACTATATCAAAGTTTCAGAATTTGCAGTACTTTCAGAAGGTTTATCAATGACATTTACTTTGAGTGGTTTTTAGGATAAGGTTCATGTTTGTTGAAAAGTCAAAGGGCATTTTGAAGCAAAATTCAACTTTTCATCATCGGTAATTATTTCATTGTTAATAAATTTATTAAGATTATCGTCAAGTGCTCTTTTGGTGAAAGAGCAAGTTAAATTTGCGCCAATTTGTAGGGTTTAGCCATCTAGAGAATAGTGTTTACAAGTCCGGCAATTATTGGCATTAACAATGAAAAGAAATTACCATCCGCTTGAACAAGGCGTTTTCTTTTGCGATTTCCTTTCTTTTTGCTGGCTAGGGCACGTACAATAGATGATGTTTTTTTTTCTGCTGTCCAACACCACCTGACAGTTGAATTTGACCTTACGTTGAATTTTAAAAAAAGTTCAAATAAGAGATTAATGAATTCCTTGTCAATACCATGTTTGAGTATAGCTTTCCTAAGCCGCGGTTTTAAATTGGCTAGAATGTAAAATAAATAGCTATTTTCATCCAGCTTCTTCAGTGCCATGATAGGGACTATTGATTTTTGTTACTTTTCACGGGTAGATATACAGTAATTTCATTAGCGAAAATATCAGTGACTACACAAGACTCTTTGGGCGTGTTTTGATTCAGGTCCAATAAAATGTATCTATAAGGTTTATTAGTAGCTTGATTGTACGCGGAGAGTAAAAATTTTGATTCGCCAGGGTAGATTCATTTGTTTAGATTTATAAGAAAATTCGAGTTGCAAACAACTCTATAGATAATATTGTAGGTACAATTCAAAGCAAGCGTTCTCATACATTTACTCTGATGAAAAAGATTATGGAGAACAACAGTTACAGAAATTTGTTCATGATGTGACCGGACTGTGTTTTCTTCAAAAGATTCAGCTGAATCATCAATAATGAACCATGAGTAGGAAGCAATACTATTAAACACGTCAAGTCCTTGTATGAAATTTATGCCTGGTGCAATACTCTTTATTTTGTCATAGGATTCCTGCCATACGCCACAGCAATAATGGATATTTTTCGGATTTTCTAAGAACATTTTATCGCAATTTTGAATTTTTTCGTTAATATTGTTGTTTTGCCCGACATTGACGGTCCACAAAGAAAAGACCTTAATGGATTTTAAATTGATACTTATTCTTCCAATGTCAAAATGCACCTAGCCAAACCTAACCACAATCTGTTGAATAAGTACACCAAAAATAGAATGCATGGTTTTTGCAATTCAAAAATAAAATATATATACAGTGAAAATGAAAAAATTAAAAATAAACACATGAATATATTTATGATGGCAATGGAACACCAAGAACATTGGGTGCGGTGACCACTGCGGCGGCCGGAGGCTAGGCCGGAAGTCACCCTTTGGCAGGGGTGGCTACGGGGACGTGGCGCCCTGCGGCCGAAAGGTGCCAGCGGTGGAGTCAGGATCTGTGGTAATGCTGGGATGGTAACAAGTAAAACACTTTACGTAATAAAATAAATAAACAATGAAAAATCACCGCTTTGAGCAACGAAAAAATATAAAATATAAACAAGCAAAAAATCAGTGCTGAGCTGGAGCCGGAGAAATGGCCCTCCTTCCCCAGCTATAGGGCTTTCTCTAGACCGAGTTATCGCCTGTAACTTACAAATTAAACTGAATCTGAAGTAAGTATTGACCACGTAGTAGTACCCTCTCACCGTCCGCGAGCACATAAACTTTGTCCAATGGGGTGGACATGGCATTTTTTCGACTCGAACTGTAAAGTTTTTATATTTCAAAGAGCGAAAGGCCGTGACACTCATTCTTGGAGCTAAATTATTCTCAGTACAGTTACTATAAACACTCATGTTGAAATATTCCTTTACATAGTGTGACGGCACCCCCTTGCAGACTTTTTTGGTAGCCTCATTGTGTGTTCCCACACAGTACACCTTCGGACCAGGAAAAACACCATGGAATATCAATTCGCTTCCTACCTCAGATTTTAATTTAAACAATTTATTTGGGGCCTGGCGCTTCACTAGCCTCTGATATGTGGACTCGTCCCAGTTTGTGTAGTCCATTTGGGAGCTAATGTAGGAACCATTTTCAAAATTGTCTACCAGATTATCTGTTTTAGCTTTCAACAGGAGTGAATCAGTGTCTCCATAATATACTTCAACTTGTCCCTTCCCCGGCTTTTGGAGCTTACGCATATTATAATAAAACTCCAGCAAGAGTTTCTTTGAAATTTCCAAAATGGAACTGCAAGCGGCAACGTTTTTATTTAAAACTACGTTTCTTTTTTCTATATAAGAGGACCCTATTGCAGTCTATGATAGTAAACGATGCGAAGTTCAGATCTGAAAAAATTAGGGCACATTCTTTTGGGTCGGTTACAACGTCACAACGACACCTGTTGCGTACACTATCACATATCTTACCAAAGGCCGAATTTAAAATAAGTTTAAGGATCTGTTTTTCGACCTTTTTTTTCGCTTCAGACTGTTTCTTGATAAAATTGTCAACAAACGTCCTTATGTACAGCTTTTGATCAAATTAGAGGGCACTATGAATCTTTGTGACATTGAAACCGTTGACCAGCATCCACCACAAAAAACGTGGTGTACAAGAATACTTCGTTTCGGTTGAATGTCGGCAATATGGTTTTTCTAAGTGTTGAGTGCCTACCCATATTCTCTAAGAATCTTTCCATGAATGAAGTTTTCATGGGGGAAGGGACATTGCTATAAAGGGGCGCCGAATTTCCCATCAGTATCATAGGCAGTGCGCTAGCGCTGCCTAAGTAAAGAACGATGTGGGCATAATATGTTGTTTTTTTGCTCCATACCCGGGCACTTCGTATCGAAGGAGTTGTCGTAGAAAGTTCTAAAAGAGCTCATTCGATTAAAAATTGGAGTGGCTAGTGCCCTTTTAATAGTCGAAGGTGATTGGAGGGCAACTGGCACCCCCACGCCCATCATTCCCCATAACATATCCAATCAAAATTTTGACATAGCCATTATGTTCAGCGTAGTTGATTTCCAGATAGAAAATATCTTTTTGAGGAGGACACTCACCCACAACCCTCGGGGCAAGGGTTTTAAGTTATTCCCTGGGGGGCATAAAAGGTTTTTTATAGAAGGTGCTGTCATAGAAACTTCAAAAAAGGCTCATTCGATTGGAAGTTCAAACGGCTAATGCCCGTTTTAAAAGTCGACAGTGATTGGAGGGCAACTACCCCCCCCCCGCCCACCATTCCCCCATACACATCCAATCAAAATTTTGAGATAGCCATTTTGTTCTGCGTAGTTGATTTCTAGATAGAAAATATGTTTATGAGGAGGGCACTCCCCTACAACCATCAGGGCAAGGGTTTTAAATTATGCCCTGGGGGCATATAAGGTTTTTATAGAAGTTATTGTCGTAGAAACTTCAAAAAAGGCTCATTCTATTGGAAATTCAAAGGGCTAGTGCCCTTTTTAATAGTTGAAAGGGATTGGAGGGCAACTAGACCCCCCCCCCAAAGCCCATCATTCCCCCACACACATCCAATCAAAATTTTGAGATAGCCATTTTGTTCAGTGTAGTTGTTTTCCAGATAGGAAATATATTTTTGAGGAGGACACTCCCCCACAAACTTCGGGGCAAGGGTTTTAATTTATGGCCTGGGGGCATATAAGGCTTTTATAGAAGGCATTGTCATAGAAACTTCAAAAAAGTCTCATTTCATTTGAAATTCAAAGGGTTAGTGCTTTTTCTAATAGTTGAAAGTGATTGGACGGTAACTAGCCCCCCCCCCCC
>JAQQPU010005489.1:0-14947 GCA_029168905.1 Artemia sp. Kazakhstan ARC1039
ATGGGCTTGAAAGGGGGGCTAGTTGCCCTCCAATCAGTTTCGAACTTTAAAAAGGGCACTAGCCCTTTTAATTTCCAATCGAATGAGCCCTTTTTGAAGCTTCTACGACAACACTTTCCATAAAACCTTATATGCACCCATGGCCCAACTTACAACCTTTGCCTTAAGGGTGGCTTGAGACCTAATTTCCAGAACTTTAAACTAAGTTGAACAAAATGGTTATCTCGACATTTTGATTGGACGTGTTTGGGAAAATCGTGGGCGTGAGAGGGGGGTTAGTTGCCCTTCAATCACTTTCGACTATTAAAAAGGACACTAGCCCTTTCAATTTGCAACTGAATGAGCACTTTTTGAAATTTCTACAACAACGCTTTCTATAAAAACCTTATATGCCCCCAGGGCATAACTTACAAGCCTCGCCTTGAGGGCTGTGGAAGGGATTTCATCCTCAACGACCTAATTTCCAGAACTTTAAACTACGTTGAACAAAATGGCTATCTCAAAATTTTTAATCGGATGTGTTTAGGCAAATCATGGGCGTGAGAGGGGGATTAGTTGCCTTTCAATCAATTTCGACAATTAAAAAGGACACTAGCCCTTTCAATTTCAAATAAATGAGCTCTTTTTAAAGTTTTTACGACAACACTACGTGTAAAAACCTTATATACACCCAGGGCGTAACTTACAACTCTTGCTCTGAGGGGTGTGTGGGGGGGGCGTATTATCTTCAAAGACATAATTTCCGGAGCTTTCAACTACGTTGAACAAAATGGCTAACTCACAATTTTGATTGGATGTGTTTGGGGAAATGGTGGGCGTGAGAGGGGGGCTAATTGCTCTTCAATCAATTTTGACTATTAAAAGGGCACTAGTCCTTTCAAATTCCAATTGAATGAAGCCGTTTTCGAAGTTTCTACTACAAAGCTATCTGTAAAAACCTTATATGTCCCCAGGGCATAACTTACAACCTTTGCCCTGAGGGGTTTGGGGGGTTTGTCATCCACAAAGACAGAATTTCCAGAACATTCAACTAGGTTGAACAAATTGGCTATTTCAGAATTTTAATTAGATGTCTTTGGGGAAATGGTGGGCGTGAGAGGGGGTCAGTTGCTCTCCAATCACTTTCGACAAATAAAAAGGACACTAGCCCTTTCAATTTCCAATAAAAAGAGCCCTTTTGAAGTTTCTACGACAAAGCTTTCTATAAAAACCTAATATGCCCCCAGGGTATAACTTATAACCCTTGCCCTGAGGCTCTGATGGGGTTATGATCCTCATTTCCTAATTTCCATAACTTTCAATTACATTGAACAAAATGGATGTCTCAAAATTTTGATTGGATGTGTTTAGGGAAATGGTGGGCGTGAGAGGGGGGTTACTTGCCTTCCAATCACTTTCGACTATTAAAAAGGGCACTAGCCGTTTCAATTTCCTCTCTCGCCCACCGTTTCAATTCCAATCACTGTCGGCTATTAAAATGGATACTAGCCCTTTAAATTTCCAAACGAATGAGCCCTTTTTGAAGTTTCTACGACAAAACTTTCTATAAAAACCTTAGATGCCCCAGGGCATAACTTATAACCCGTGCCCTGAGGGCTGTGAAGGGAGTGCCCTTCTCAAAGACATAATTTCCAGATCTTTCAACTACGTTGAACAAAATGGCAATCTGAAAATTTTGATTGGATGTGTTTGGGGAAATAGTGGGTGTGGAAGGGGTGTTAGTTAACTTCTAATCACTTTCGGCTATTAAAATGGCACAAGCCCTTCCAATTTCCAATCGAATGAGCACTTTTCAAAGTTTCTACGACAACTCCTTCGATACGAAGTACCCTGTTCTAAAAGAAAGAAAGTAACCAAAAATAATACATTGTGCCATCATCGTTCTTTACTTAGGTAGCGCTATTGCGCTACCTATGAAACCTAGTCATTCAAGAACTTAGTTATATCGGAAAATATCACCCAATCTAACGCTGTAGTTAAAGCACATCTGTGGCTTGTGTCTTGTAAGTTACTTTTTTAGACATGGTTCAGTTTAATACTGAAATCTCAAACTATCGGTGAAAAAACTTATCACTAAATAATAGACATACAAACAACATATTTTTGTCTCTTTTCTTATCTTGTATTTCACCGGGCACAGTTGTCTTTTGAGTTTTGCCCTTAGTTGCCCTTTGAGTTTTTACATTCAGTTCTTCTTTTTAAGGTTTCTTTTGCGTTTACTAATTTTCTTAGGAATTTATCCGTTGTTTTTACTCTTCATTTACTTTTTTGCACTGAGGACAGTTGACGATGAACGGAGGTCTTGATCAAAATATCTTTATATTTTTCTTCCTTTTTTTCAATGGCTAGAATTATCTTTGTTTTTGTTTCTTTAAAAAAATTTCTTTCATTTTTTTTGTGGTTATTCTCCCTTTAGGTCCATTAGTCTTTCTTCTTTTTTAGCTCAAGTCCCCAATTATCCCTGGTTATAACTTGGGATAATTATAAAAGTGAGTTTTTAGTAGTAGTAACAGCAGTGGTCATAACCAGTAGCGACAATACACAATTTTTTTTTGGAGGGGGGGGATGAAAAAAAATTATAATAAAACATAAAAAAAGGCATTTTTCAATGAGAATACCAAGAAAAGTATTTTAGAAAACTAGGGAGGAACAAAATCTAGAGGGTAATTACACCGTTGCCCCCACCCAACTAGCTCCACTAGCTATAACCTTCACTGAAAACTTTACACGACAAATGCTATAAAACACAGTATTCAATGTCATATTCTGTTGTTTTTTGTGTCATAAAAAAAAAATACAATATTTAGTAGATAGAACTGAAAATAGGTATGATCGATTGCTTTATGCTCGAATTGGTGATGAAAAGAAATGGTAATCTGGCTTTTTTTTTACTATCCAACTTTTTACGCCTAAAATAGATTTCTAGTTATGAGAGCAAAATAGTCCTACTTTATTACACCAAAAATTTTGGAAATAAGATAATAATCTAATATAATTTTTTCAGCTCTTTTGAATGATTTATGTGAGGACTAGGTACTACCCCCTGTTACTTATGAACAAACAATTTAATCACTAGAATTATTAGCTATAACCTAAATGGTGCATAAGCCTTGCCCTTTTAGAATATCGCTCTTTTGGGTTTTCACCATTTTTAAAATCCTTAATATCTCTTACGTTAACTGCAGACCTTGTAATCGAGGTTAAAAATAAAACATCAAAATAAGCTTTTCCTTCTGTAGATTTATCCTACTTCGTTATTTGCAGGTGATGATTCTGAGAGCGAAATTATCCAACGACTTTTCGGTAATTGTGGACATTTTTTTTTACTTTTTGGTAATTTTTTTTATCATATTCTTAAAGAGAAAGCAATTACTTACGTTCTATCTTTGTTTTTATTTTAAAAATGTAGGTTCATGTTTTCCATTTTTTTTTAAAGATTCTTCACAATGTCTAAAATAGAAAGGGTCAAACCTTTAATCAAGTTTTTCTCGAGATGAGACCATTTTTCTCTAAGGTTACATTTCCTTGGAAAAGCTTGTAAGGATTGTTTTCTGAAGTAAGCCAAACTGAGAAATCTAATACAACGCGGGGAGGGAGGACTTAATAAGACAAAATGCTATCCAATCTTATTCTAAATGTACAACTTCAATGAAGATTTTAGTTGCAATTAGAGGTAATTTGTACAGGCAGATGGGGGTTTTTAACCCTGTTTCCGTAAAGTAGGGTATAACCAGGGTTACCACCCCTAATGATATATCACTATTTCTAGTGATTTTTATATTGCCTAAAAATCACTAAATTAGCACATAAACCACTAGCTTATTGAAGAAAATCACTAAATCAACCGAAAAAATCTCTGAAATCTAGTGATTTTTTTTTTTACCGGGAGGCGACCCTGGGTATACCATCTCAGTAAAGCCATAGCAATATACTTCATACGTATTGATGTAAGATGACTGGTATATTACCCCCCCCCGTCTCCATATCAAAAAGAAAGGGTTCATGTTCGTTTCTGTTTATCACATGTCACAGTCCCTATGTACGAAAAAAGAACAAATGCTTATGCTTAGATTTTCCCACTCCCTGAGGCACATATGTAATTCATCAACAGAAGACCTCTAGACGGAATATCTTGGGCTAGAGTCTACGACTCGCTGAGGATAGCCGCAACACTCTCATTTTATTTCCCAGGGACGGGCTAAGTGTGCTCAGCTCTTTACTTCTTTTCTGTAGGCCCAGAGGAAACCAATATCTTGGAGAAGTTGCCCGTCTTCCATTCCTCATATTAACCATCAGGACGTGTATCATCAAAACTATTTGCTGCTTAATGATAGCCCTGGCATGGGTGTTAGTTATTCTATCAGCCCAGTTAGTCTTAAGTAAACAAAGCTTTGAATCTTTGATTGGAAGATTAGGATTCGAATCCTAAACACAGAACAAATATTACAAATTTTCAGCCATTTTCTGTTTTTAGCAAGTTTCATATGATGCTGCATCATTTAGAGTGAAGCTGCAGAGGGTACAGTCCCTTAATGTTTGGAAGGCTCTAGATTTTTACGTTTTTAATTCTCTTTATATATATATTTTTTTTAATGGCTCAGCTTTTCAATTTTTCTTGGATTGATGGAACCAGGAACTAAGTCCAAACATTATTTTTTACACAAAGAAATTATCAATGTGAAAAAAAAGCATCCCTTGCGCAACAACTCTTTCAAATTAAGGATTTGGGGATTCTTAAACGGGCCAAAAGCTGTTTATAACCCTGTTTTGGAACCACGCTGAAGAATTGTCTCCCTATTTATGCCAAACTTGCCGATTTTCTACTGTTTGGTGAGAGGGAGTAGTGGCTTGCTCATTTTCCCAAATGGTATCTGATAGTATAATCTCCACCAAACAATTAGATGGCATAAAACACAAACCTAACATTGAAATTCTTCATGCTGCTTACGCTGTATTAATGCGCTCAGTTTATACCACAGTTTATAGAATTATCTATAAACTATAAGCTCTAATTCTATAAACTGTAGTTTATACGCATGAAAGAAGTACTGGCATTAGTGCAATAGGGAGAGCATTTGACACGCTACGCAGATGTTACTTTCTAATATAGGTGTACTTTACTTAGGACTGTATATTTGCATGCAGACCTTTTATTCATTTGTTTTTTATTCATACAGGTAAACAGTCGCCACCCCACGCCGTTATTTCTAGCTTTGTATTTCTTTTATATATATTTTTATTGAGTAGCCTAACATCTCCTACTGCACATCCTCGTAATAAAAATATAAATAAATAAGAATAATATATTGGACATTATTTCCTGCTTCTAGCAAAGCAAAAATGACAATTTTGCTTTGAAGTAAAGGGTTGGCCGTAATAAACTGTGTCAGACCCTGTCATTTACGGCAGAAAAAAAATATTTAAATTAAAAAAGGACAGATATCTTATCTTAGAATTTTCTTTCAAATACAAGTAAAGAATGACACAAAAACATAAAACAAGCAAACTTTGAGCAGGAGGGGCATTGTCACTCCTATGAACCTCCTACCCGTTAATTTCATGTGGTTGCGCGCAATTTACTGAAAATGTATTGCAGTAAATCTGATGCCCAACTAGTAACTGCAAATGTTTGATCGATTTTTGACCGTTTGTTTCTCTTCACGATTCAGTGTGGCACAAAAAAAAAAAAAAGAAATCACGCTATTAAAAAGATTTTAATAGTTGTACAATAACCAAAACAAAAACCGCAGAAAATCCCCTTTTTCAGGTATGAATAGACCTAAAATGGAGTCAAGGGGAAAAAATTATTTTATTTTGATGTTGTTGGTACTTTAAAAGTGTTTTCAGGCTTTTAACCATCATTAAAAATATGTTATTTTCAGTGAAGGAAAAACAACCACTAGCAACATAACAAGTAAGGGGATAATAGCAGTAACGTCAATAGAGGGGGCGGGAGGAGGCATGCACCCCCTAGATTTTTTTCCCCTCCTAGATTTTGAAAGATATCTTTTTTGGGGTTATTCCTTTTGATAATGCCTGTTTTTGGAATTTTCGTTAAACCTGAAAACAACAAATTTGTCCCCCCTAGATATTGAAAAATGTCTTTTGTCCTCCCCCCTAAATGCTAATGAATCGACACCATACTAGGTGAGAGGAGTGACAATTTCCTCTTTTACATTTACAGGGCATGGGCACCCATAAGCTGAATTCCAGGGGGGAGGGCAAACCTTGTCTAATTGGCGCTTTTAATGCTATATAATAGAAACCTCAGAACAAAAATATAAGAATAAGGCAGCACCATTCAGCCAGGCCCCCCCCTCTTATGGGCGCCCATGTTACAGGATAAGTTTTTCTCATTTCATGTGTTGTAGTCACTCTTTGTTTGTATGAACTTTTTTACTTATTTTCTGGCAAGTCTTGACGGTCACTCTCATAGCATCGCAGCATGTTCGCTGACAAATTTATTTTAACTGGTTCAAAGTTTCTTCTTAATAGTATAGTATAGTAGTATAGTATATTTGAAACAAAAACCCCGCAGGGCCATGACCACAGAAAAACATACAAATACAATTAACAACATAAAAATACAATTAAAAGATTAGTTTTAAACTTTTGATCGAAAAGATTAAAGCACAGAAAACCATTCAAGATCACTAATACAAACAAAACAACAAAGTCATCATGCAACACCCTCACAATGGGTTATACCCACACGAATAAACCGCGCCAGATTCTTAATATTAATAAAACACCCATTTCCAAATTTTTCCATCGAAGGCTCGTTCTCTTCATCCACTCCAAAAATTTGGCCCTTAACCCTTCAAACTTCCCCAGAAAATGCAATAGATTTTCCTCCCACTCTCCACACATCTCATATTGCATAGTGTGGATAATTTGTATAGCTTTGTGGATACACTTATTGAACTTTATTTCAGTTTCAATACATTAAATAAATGTCAAGTCGTAAACCAGCCCTATTCCCGAATATCAAAAGCATACCTTACATTAGGGCCCTGTCCTACTCTTTTTACACAGAGCTACGGAGAACCAAGACCAAGCAAAATAAAAAAAATGTAAAGAAGAAGAAACAAGAATGATTACAGCAATAATAATATGCAGATATTCTGGTCGAAACCTCTGCTCAACCTTCCTGAGTGCACAAAAGTAAATAGAAGGTAAAACAATGTCCTAAGAATAAGATAACATAAAACACATCTTAAAACAATCACTAAATTAAAACAGGCCCTCTCAGAGCAATGGTGAATGAATAACTTCGTCGTGGCTGTGAGAGGGCAACCTAAGTTGCCCCACTGTTACTTTAAGAGGGCCTCAATAATTTGGGATTATTAATTAGTTTAATTGATTAAAGTAATTTAATTAAATCTTTTAATTAATTCATTATTTCATATCCCTTACATTTTTTTTTATTTTGCCATGCATAGCAATTTTGGTCTTAGAAATTATTTACATGATACCTGGCCCCCGGGAAATGTTTTTTCGGCTCCTCCATCCCGCCAATTATTAATATTTTTTTTGTTTTGTTTATTTTTATGGTAATACCAATGCAAATGAAGATGTTAGGTCAAACCAGTCATGGATCTAACGATTGGAAGCAAAGAGCACCGCCAAAAAAAAAAGCTAGCATTTTAATGCAATTATATTTTCGTGCTATATACTGTAGCGCAGGGGTTTTCAAAATAGTTGTGTCCAACTCATCTTCATTTTGAATTTATCTCGCAGGCCCGCATTAACTACATAAGTGCAGTCATATATAGTTGTTTCTGCATATGAACCTTATGTATATTTTGTAGCCCCTTTACCTTTAAGAATGGTCAACAGTAATCCATGGAGGGGTCACAACAGAAAACACAGGGTAATTGTAATTTTTTCTCAGGATCTCGGTACTTTCTAGCTTTATTAACAAGTATGATACTTTGTTTTCATTTTATAAGAAAAGGAAATGATCAAAAATGGGGTTTTTAAGGCCAAACGAGAATACTGAATAAACAAACAAAGCAAATATTTTGAGAGGACAACCGCCCAAGGCCGTATCCAGGGGGGGGGTTACCCGGTTTGAAACCCCCTCCCCCCCCCCCCCAATTTTTTGCGCGGTGAAAAAAATTGGTAAATTAGTAAAACCTAGGGGGGGGGGGGTTTGTAAACTTAGTCGAACACTGAGTCTAAAATTATTAATACTCCCTGGTTTTTAAGGCCAAACGTGAACACTGAATAAAAAAAAAAAATCCTGGATCCGCTCCTGCAACCACCTCTCTTCTTCAGCGCGAAACGAAATAATGTATTCAAGGAAAGGGCCGAAGAAAAAAACCAACAAAAAGAAACGCGGAAAGTCAATATGGAAAGAAACCAAAAAGCCAAAGAAAAAAACAAAAAATTAAGAGATGAATAAAATTCAATAAAACACAACCCTCGTGTTGTTCGCTAGTATCCGTGGATGACAGTTCATAATGTTTTTGATTTTGTGCAAATCGCGGATACTGGCGAATGACTCGCTTTTATGGTTGTTAGGTGTTTGGTTTTAATTCTTGTATTTTTTGGCTTTTATTGAATTTTATTCATCTTTTAATTTTTTGGTTTTTTCATTGGCTTTTTGGTTTCTATTCAAATTGACTTTCCGCGTTTGTTTTTGTTGGTATTTTTCTTCGGCACCTTTCTTGAATACATTATTTCGTTTCCCGCTGAAGAAGAGAGGCGGTTGTCCTCTCGAAATATTCGCTTTATTTGTTTATTCAGTGTTCACGTTTGGCCTTAAAAACCACATTTTTGATCGTTTCCTCTTCTTATATTATGGCAGGCCAATGTGGTTTAAGAAATTATCTTTGTTTTAATTTTCTCTGCTGTTTGACCTTTTTTTTTATTCGGCCATTTTTAATACTAGTAAGCTATTCGGCCAAGTTTGGAACAAAATGTTTTGTCACTGCAGTGCGGATCAGGCCTTTTTTCCTTATTAGATTTTATGAATAAATTAAGGAGATTAACAAATATTGTAGGCTTACTATGACATTTTGGAAATATTACAATATTTTTTTAGTCATATAGTTATATTTAACAAGTCATAGAACGTTCTTAAGTGCCACAAACATTTTAATGAGTGTTTAAATTGTTACCAAACTTTGGGTAAAATGATACTCGTTATAGTTGCCGTCTAACTAGCTACAAGCCTATTTCATTATTTATATAGATGTATCCTTTTGACATGTGAAGAGCTAATATCAACAAAATATTCTGCATTTTGGGTATGGCAGACGAAATGAAATCCGAATAACATCTGTCCAGCTCGGAGTGTTTTAGTCAACAAACCAATTCAGCTAACATACTTTTTTGTCCTTAAAAAGGGTGAAATTTAGAAATTAATGGTTTCTGAAATCCATTTAAACACCATTTTTTCTCTTAAAAATAATTGTGCGGGAATAAGGGCATAACTTATGTGCCTTAATTCTCTGAAGTTGCTTCTAACGTGAAAGATGAAGGCTACTGAGCTGCAACTTCTCAGTGGGCAAGGTTAGACCGGTCAGGGTTATTCAAAAGGTAGTAAGTTACAAGACACAAATCTCACAGAAGGAGAAAAAGAAAATGTTTTTTTCACTCTCACAATTTAACAGTGACCAGCAGTTTAAATTAGAAAGATCTTTAAAACCTCCTAGACGGGACGAGAGAAATCCAAATTATAAGGTCACTTTCACTGAAATACCTGGAGGCAGAAAAGAGATGAAACGTATTGTGAAAAAAACGACAAGAAAAAAACGGAGTAAGTCAATCGATGAAATATGCTCTCTGGAAGATCATGATACATATCTCAATCTGATTAGAACACGGAATAAACATTTTGAATTACTGTCCTCCTTAAGGACAGTGCAAAGAAGCTTTGCCGTGCAAAGTAAAATTTTGACAGTAAGTGTCGGCTTTTAAGTTTACGTTATTTAGTTGGGTCTCTTATCGAAGCCCTACAAGCTGTAGCATGACCACACAATTAGTTCTAAATAGTTTGGCTACTTTCATCTATGTGATAGGCTCGTAAAACACGATCTTTTGAAAACAAATTAGGCTCGTATGATAGTTTCTACAAAAATCAAACAACAGAAATTTGATATCTCACAGGAAATTAATTTCTGTAAGACAATGAAAGTGTTAAGCTTGAAATACTACCTTCGTTTTTAAACCTCTATGTTTTCTTATCTTTATTTTACTTTACACTTCCTTTGTTCTATATTAAGTTTGTTTACTTAACTAAACAAACTTAACTTGACTTCACGTAAACTTAACTTAACTTGCGCGCTCCCCCTAGCGTAGTCTAAAGTAGTGTAATTTACTTAACTAACTCAAGTTTGCGTTAATTAAACTTGCTCATAACGCAAGTTTGTCGGATCAACCTATTAAAATTTTTTTTTAGATCAACCTATTGTGTGCCCCCCCCCCAAAAAAAACGGAGTAAGTCAATCGTTGAAATATGTTCTCTGGAAGATCAAATATGCTCTTTGATTAAGCATACTATGTTTACCCCGTGATTAGAACACGGGGTAAACATTTTGAATTCCTGTCCTCCTTAAGGACATTACTTTCCTCCTTTGAATAATTGAGTCCTCCTTAAACGTCGTATGCTTCAATCTTAGTAGCTATTAAAGCACAAGTTCATATTATTTCCTCTGATCTCTTGCTCATTAGGTTTGTTACAGGGGCTGGTGGCTGCTTATATACTACCCCTGGATGTTTCTTATTTAGGAGAACTCGAACTTACCCTATAGAAAATTGAAATCTGTAAAATTTTCTTAACTGATCTTGTACCTGAACTTAATCCTTTAATTATGCATGTGTATATTGAAGGTGATAAAATGGCGCCAATAAATTACAAATGTTTGCTGATCAGTCCGTCTTTGATAATACAGAGTAAACAAAGCCATCCATCATCATTATGACCGGTACAAAAATCAATGAACGTCAATGCTAATTAATTGTGATATTACCCCAGGGATTTTTTACTATATGTTTTAGTTGTGGGTGATTTTGTACCTGAGATCTTACGTTAAATCACGCTTCATAATCAGCCCAACTCACGTTAGGCTTTATGTTCGTGTATCCGTTCCACCTTTGATTTACGTGTAGTGATCTGGTGTGTAGCTCCTTTATTTGCCTTTGACCTTTTTAACTTCATTGACCTTTTTAACTCCCAGCAATTTTTGCTCCAGAGAAATAGCAACAACTTAAAGTTTGCCTACTGAAAATGGTAACACGCACTAGAGCCGTTTATATTCTTACTAGGGTTCTTACAAAAATATGAAACTAAGAACTTGGCTTAATATCAGCTCCAAAATGATGGGATTTGCTCCAGGAAGGATTCTCTTTGCTAAGAACTAACAAAATAACGTTAAAGACTGGACCACCCATCTTTTTGAATGAATAGAGTCACCGGAGGAAAGATGACAAATTGTCAAAGTTATCCTTTTCGGCCAACCATCTAGGGCCAAATGAAAGCAGGTCGTCCCCGAATCCGGTAGAAGGAGATCGCAA
Source organism: Artemia sp. Kazakhstan ARC1039 (assembly GCA_029168905.1). NCBI lineage: Eukaryota > Metazoa > Arthropoda > Branchiopoda > Anostraca > Artemiidae > Artemia > Artemia sp. Kazakhstan ARC1039. The sequence continues at coordinate 11,524 of JAQQPU010005489.1, forward strand.
GGAAAGATTCAAGAGAAATTGGAACTTCTTGGTAGCGTGGAAATAGGGAGGCTTTAAATAGATTGGGATAGAGGAGGAGCGTGCGCTTGCCGTTTTGGCCTCAGGTGGCTTGAGGCTCCAGTGAGCTGTTAGTAGTATTAGTAGTAATTGGATTAATATCATGAACTTCATTTATAATGTTTGCTTCAGTAATAGTAAGACGTCGATTAAACCTGAAACAACTGAAACAAAGTTACTACGTTAGGTCCGATCAAGCCCAGGTTCTTACAAAACGAGTAAGGTAGAAATACCTTACGATCACAGAGTCTGTGTAAAATAGAAAATAAAACTTCATAAAATGCAGATTGGAGCGATATCTATATCTTCCAAGAACAAACTACTAACCTATTAAGTTTTAACCTATTACATTCAGTTTTTCTTCAGCCGGTAATAATGGTAAAGTCAAATAAGTGGAATAGGATTATTTCGATCGAAGGATTTAGAATAAAACTGCATTTTTTTTCTTTCTAAATAACAGAGGGTCTTAAAGAGCCTATGTCCCCAGGGTTCTTTCAAAACCATTTGAGAGATCGCAGAAAAAGCTATCCAAAATGACAAAAGGTCTGCAAAATTTTGATTTCTTACGGAATAGGGTAATTTTACTCTCAAGTCGCAAACTGTATAAAGTAGACAAAGGATACATCGATACCCGAGATACCTTTGCGCAAGTAAGTTGCTTTGCAATGAAGCGGGTAAGGTCTATTCATTTTGAACAACGAGGAATATGGCACGCGTATCTGTATTCGCTTGTCATCTGCTCCTCAAGCAAATAAGATGCAATAAAGGCTGTAAGCAGATCTACTCACATCTGCCTTCTTAATTATTCCGTGCTGCTTATCTGAATTGACGTGTGCCTATGACAACTACTGATAGTCTTTGACAGCAATTGGATAAGGAAAATCTTTACTGATTGGTAGGCTATATAATTCGCCAAAGAGATGATTCGACAAGCCTCTTGAGTTGCTGCCTGTGTTTTTTGTTACCCGCTAACATTTCCTTGAAAGGCCTTCCACCAATGTAGCCATCCAAATTCAAAACATCTTAGTTGCAAAAAACAATTTTTGAGCAATTGTAGCATAAAGTTACTACGTTGCATGAAAAATATTAGCCGGTTTAGGTGTCTCGTAACAGGATATCCTCTAGACCAAAAAGTAAGGGAAACTGATTAAGGCCCAAGGTGTTATTTTTTTTTTTTACAATGGAGAAAAAGTTTGGAAAAATATGAAGATAAGTCTGTGGACGAAGACTAGAATAGTGGAAGTTGCAGTGATGACAGGGTCAAGTGTGGGTCGCTAACCATCTAGGAATTAGAAAGATTAAGCACAAAGATTAAAAACGAAGACCGCACTGCCTTTCCATCATGCAAACAATAAAGGACATAGTGCTAGTTTTTAGTACTTTTAAAAAAGCGTTTTATTGTTCTAATTAAACGGCCCGGGTGTTTCAGGAGTCATTCTTAAAAAATTGGGACAAAATTCAAACATTAGCGTAAAGAGCGAGGTTTTGAGGAGGGGCAACCCCCTTTATATACGTAATAATTTCTTTTCGTTTTAAGTTTTAATGTTGCTCCTTACTTTCAGTTGAAAAAACTTTATTTTTTTATATGATCGTTTTTTAAATAATGCTAGGAAATCTGGCCCCACCTCCACAGAGAAACTCCCTCCCCACGGAAATATCCTCTAGAAAATTCAATCCCGGTAAAAATTTACTCGGGACAATTACTCTTAACCACTCCGTGCGTAAAATTGAGACGGAAAAGAGAAAGCAATAAATAAAAAAAGAATTTTGTATAAGAATTCTGGCAAATTCCCCCAGTGTATAATTACCCCTGACAAGTTCACTCCCTGGAAACTTACCTCCCCATAAAAAAATCTAAAACAAAATCAATAAGAATTCCAAATAGGGATAGGTCCTTTTATTAGACAGTGAAATGAAAATATAAAACAATGACTCTAAATATTTCGATGACACAGTCGGTCACCATCATCAGTAGAGTTACTAACTTATCAAAATTAAAACAAACTGCTTTTATACTAAACAAAATAATCACTTCCGGGTCAAAGCAAGTTACCGGTCCATTGACTTAAAAAGTTCACTAACTGTTCTAGAATTTTTTAATACTGCGTTGAGTAAAGGCGGTACAAGTTTCTTCGAAATTGCAGGTCAAAGCAGGTTACCGGTCAATTGACTTAGCAAGTTCACTCACTGTTCTTGAATCTTGTAATACTGCGTTGAATATTCTTCTAATTAAAAATGAAATAATGCTGAATTTACAGGTGCTAAATTTATCATTTTATTCTTCTAATAGCACATGAAATGTTGCTGATTCTGTAGTTGGTCTGTCATCCCCATATATACGACGTTACTATTATTTTCCATGACCACACTGCCTTTTCTATAACGAAATCACTAAGAATTCCAAATAGGGATAGGTCCTTTTATTAGACAGTGAAATGAAAATATAAAACAATGACTCTAAAAATAGAGTCATTGTTTTATATTTTCATTTCACTGTCTAATAAAAGGACCTATCCCTATTTGAAATTCTTATTGATTTCGTTATAGAAAAGGCAGTGTGGTCATGGAAAAATAATAATAAAAAATTCTCCCGTAGAAAAACTCCCAGCAGAAGATTTGTCCCCCCCCCACCCGAAAATGTTTGCATACATCCCAATAACAATTACTATGCGCAAACAATGGGCAAGTTTATAACTTAAATACATTTCTCCTGGGGCTGGGGGGGCATGCTATGCCCAAAGGTATAGTTATTGGGCCTTTCAACTATGATGGACAAAATGGTTATCTCAAAATTTTGATCGGACGATTTTGGGGAAAAGGAGTGGGGATGGGGCCTATTTGCCCCCCAATTTTTTTGGTCACTTAAAAAGGCACTAGAACTTCTAATTTACGTTTGAATGAGTCCTCTCCCGATACTCTAGGACCACTGGATCGATATGATCACCCCTGGGAAAAAAAACAAACAAACACGCATCCGTGATCCTTCTGGCAAAAAATACAAAATACCACATTTTTGCCGATAGAAGCTTAAAACTTCGACAATAGGGTTCTCTGATACGCTAAATCTGATGATGTGATTTTCATTAAGATCACTTGAATTTTAGGGGGTGTTTCCCCCTTTTTTCGAAAATCAGGGACATTTTATCAGGCACGTAGCCTTTGATGGGTAAGACTGAACTTAATAAAAATCTATATATTTAAAATCAGCATGAGAAGGCGATTCTTTTGATATATTAAATAAAAAAAACAAGTTTTTTTAACTGAAAGTAAGGAACGACGTTAAAACTTAAAACGAACAGAAATTATTCCGTATATGAAGGGGGCTGTCCCCTCCTCAACGCCTCGCTCTTTACGCTAAAGTTTTTTT
>JAQQPU010005489.1:19947-36667 GCA_029168905.1 Artemia sp. Kazakhstan ARC1039
TTCCGTTTTTAAAAGTTTCGATTACTATTGAGCCGTATCGCTTGTTTTTTTATTGTTTTTTTTATTACGTATATGTTATTACGTATATGAGGGGGTTCTCCCCTTAGTCAATACCACGCTCTTTACGTTAAAAGTTAAAAAAATTTTGATTCACAAACCCCTGAATCACAAAGGCCGTTTAATTAGAATAGATAGCTCTTTTGAAAGCACTAAAAAAAAACTATAGCGTAAAGAGCGAGGTATTGACTTGGGGGAGAACCCCCTCACATACGTTATAATTTCTGTTCGTTTTAAGTTCTAATATTCCTTCTTACATTTCAGTTGAAAAAACTTGTTTTTTTTTTATTTAATTTCTGATCGTTTTTTAAATAATGCTTGGAAATCCGGCGCCCTCTTCATAGAAATGTCCCTTACCCCAAAGAAACATCCTCCACGGAAATATTCTCCAGATTAACCCCCGCCTCGGGCCCCCCCCCCTCCAGAAAAAATCCTTCCTGAAAATGGTTGTATACTTCCCAATAACCAATAAATAATGCTGGCAAGTCCGGCGCCCCCTTCATGGCAATTTCCCTTCCCCCATGAAAACTTCCTTCATGAACAGATGCTCCAACATAACCACCGACCCACCCTTCCCTCCCACTACCAGAAAAAAAACCTCCTGAAAACTTCTGTATACTTCCCAATGACCAATACTATATGTTAACATTGGGTAAAGTTCATAACTTTTAGCCCTCCCTCTGGGAACTTCGGGGGATTAAGTCATCCTAAAAGACACATTTATCATATTTTCGACCATGCTGAACAAAATGGCTATCTCAAAATTTTGATCGGGTGACTTTGGGAAAAAAATAAGCATGGGAGGGGGCCTAGTTGCCCTCCATTTTTTTTGGTCACTTAAAAAGGGCACTAGAACTTTTAATCTCCGTTCCAATAAGCTCTCACACGATATTCTAGGACCACTGGGTCGATACGATCACCCCTGGGGAAAAAAAAAAACAAAACAAACAAGCAAACAAACAAATAAACACGCATCCGTGATCTTTCTTCTGGCAAAAAATGTAAAATTCCACATTTTTGTAGATAGGAGCTTGAAACCTCTAAAGTAGGGTTCTCTGATACGCTGAATATGATGGTGTGATTTTCATTAAGGTTCTATAACTTTTAGGGGGTCTTTCCCCCTTTTTTTGAAAATCAGCTAAATTTTCTCAGGCGCGTAACTTTTGATGGGTAGCACTAAACTTGATGAAAGTTATATATTTGAAATCAGCATTGAAATTTGATTCTTTTGATATATCTATTGGTATCAAAAACCCGTTTTCTAGAGTTTCGGTTACCATTGAGCCGGGTCGCTCCTTACTTACAGTTCGTTACCACGAACTGTTTGATATATATTGGGATCAAAATTTCGTTTTTTAGAGTTTCGGTTACAATTAAGCCAGGTCACTCCTTACTTACAGTTCGTTACCACGAACTGTTTGATAACAATAGGAAAAGGTTTAACATTTTTAAGATTTAATGGATATGGGGGGGGGTGATCGTGGACTATAATGGACCAACAACATAAGCAGAAAGTTTTTTAGGCGGTAGGACAATAGCAGAATAACCAATTATATTTCATAATTTGAATAAGAAGTGCCCTGCAATTAGGGAAAAATATAATTTCGGTTCAGGGGATGGTACGTTTCTGCACTAATTGTGAAGATTCTCCATTCAATCTTAATAATATGCATTACAATAAATCACATAATTGCTAAACAATCATATATATACTGTAATTCTTATTTCCAGAAAGCACAGGGGGATAATTTTTTTTTAAGGATAAGGTTATGAGGAAAAAACAACTTCTAGGTCACTAAGATCCGTGACAGTTGGGGAGCCGTGGCTTTCTTTCAATTTGAGATAGTTTTGCTTCTTTTGGGTTTTAATCATTCGTTATTTTATCTAGGGGGGCGCCCCCCTAGCGTAGTCTAAAGTAGTGTAATTCACTTAATTAACTCAAGTTTGCGTTAATTAAACTTGCTCATAACGCAAATTTATCGGATCAACCTATTTGGCACCCCACCCCCCCTAAAAAAATCCTGGATCCGCCCCTGACTTGTCAGCGCCAAAAACTGAGTAGAATATTTGCTGTTCATTTTATAATCATCTGTCGATTGGGTTAACAGCTTTTGAAAAACAAAATAATTTTATTTATTAAAAGTATATACAAATTATAAAAATTTTCAATGACCGATAACTTTGAAAATATCCCTAAGCCCCTAGAAGTAGATTTTTACTTTTGTTTTTGATTCAGCATCGATTGGCATACACATTTTCGGTAGGAAAATGACCTCCAATCATCTCCATATTAACTAGAAAGCCAAGTTTTACCAAAGTTGCTGTAAATTAAGAACAAAGTGATTTTGAGAGTCTTAGGTCACAAGGCCTTTTTACAGGCGTGTTTGTCCCTAAATGAACTTTCTGTCCCAATACTTTTCTTTAGGCGAAGAGGCATCTCAAAAGCATTTTTCACAATTTTTTCTTTATTTTGGCTTCTGATATTTCGTTTTCCTACCTCAGTAAGATTAAAATTTTCACAATCCAATCGTATTGGGAAATTTCTTTGGTAAAATAACGTATTTAATAATTTATTGATAGTTTAAAAATGAATGATTGTTAATAACCAAATAATTTTTTGCTTAGTTATAAGTTTTTGCTTAGACAAGTGGTAATCTCAGATCTTTTCCTTCTTTATTTCGGCTTCCAATTTCCTGTTTATTTTATCTTCGCAAAACCAAAGTCGTACCAAATAAAATGAGACGTCTTTTGGTGATAATTTTGTAAAGTAAATTCTGTTCAAAGAATGAAGATGAGAAAAATAACGAGGGAATTTAAAGGAGCCTTGGGGCCGCAAACTGAATATGCCTCTATGATAAGGACTTGGTCTTTATTCAACATTATGTCATTTAAATCGGGTATTCTTTCAAAGAACAAATTATTCTCAAACTGGAACAAAAGACTGAACAGTTTCTTTTTTCTGCTCGAAGGCTATATGAAAAGAAAAAAGCCGAAAAAGAAAAGGAAAAAAAAATCTTTTTGATAAGCGAACAGTATAGTATGGCGCCAAAAGCCTATACAATAGTTCTTTTGTTGATCCCCCGTTTCTAAGCTCCTGATAGATTGGCATGCATCAAAACAGGGGTGGCGTAATTTCCTCAGGCTATATAGCAATGGGCTTACGCATTAGAGGGGTAAAAAAGGAGGTATAGTTATTTACAATAGAGTGGGGAATCTGGGAACGCTGGGATAATCTGACGCCTGACGTCTATAGCATCAGTTTTTAACAGAAATGGGTACGAGAAGCATTTTGAAACCTTCAAATCTTTTTAGTGGAAATTTAAGCAGTGATGGTGAAATTGTTAAAAAAGTGAGGACAAAGAAAGGTGAACATACGCATGTCCCGGCAGTGCAAAGACGAAACGCTAGAGAACGAAATCGCGTTCGTCAAGTTAACCAGGGTTTTGCGATTTTGAGACAGCGAATACCGTTTGAAGCAACGGTGACTAAGTGTGGCCGTGAAAGGCGAGAAAGAAAGTTAAGCAAAGTGGATACCTTGCGCTGTGCGGTTGAGTATATTCAGAACTTAGAGCGGCTTTTAGAAACAGATGAAGGCGGTGAGGATGAAACAAAACCTACCGAAATACCGTGTCTAACTAATGATGCCCGCATTTTAACGCAGCCTTTTGACTTACAGCAGCAAATGTTTTTGTCTCAACTTTATGCAGAACTAAGTGGAAGGCGGAACACGTATTTGACAGGAGAAGAAATTGACCGTTTAATGAGAAACAGTGATCTCAATAGCCCTCTAACAAGGGTGTTTCAACCTATCACGTCCGATAATGGAGGAGCTAGAATTGAGTGTGAAACAAGTAATCAAAATGTTAAAAAAGAAGAAACAACAGATAGTGACTCGTCAATATATACTTGTGATGAAAATAATAGCCCTCCGACGGTTAGCTCAGACTGGTATCAGCACGATCAATTCTGAAAAATTATGCCTATGATTATTCCAATTAACTCTGACTGCGATATTTAACTATTGTCTTAGTAGTTGTGCCTTTAATTCAGCTTGTGCCATCAGGTTATTTTTAATAGATATTTTGTTACATGTTATTTTGGCACTTGTATTATAAATACACTTCGTCAATGAGAGTTTGCTACTTCTTTCTTTTTCATTTGACCGCAGGTAGGATAAAGCAAATAACAACATGATATTTTTGTTTCCAGACACGCACTTAAATAAGGAGGGAATATTCCGGTCCAGGCTTCCCGGAAAACTGTAACTTTGGTACAAATAAAGCTAAACTATCTTTTATTTTACATATGATTTGCTTACTTTGACCCTTTTCCCAACTTTGTCCCCCCCTCCTTTTCGAACCATATTTCAGTATATGAGCATTTTAAAGCGTAAGTTATTCTCTTTATGATGCACTTATTGTATCAGCAAAAAAAAAAAAAAAAAAAAAAAAAAACAACAATTAGTAAAGACAAAAATAGCAGTTGAGACAAAATATATACTGGATTAAGTGAAACTGGGACCAGCATTGACTAGAAATCGTTGAGTCTATCTTGATGTACATATTCGTATGGAGGTTGAATTCAAGTACGTAAACACAGTGCCTAAACAGGAATTTTTTAGGTGGCTCAATAATATAGTTTTAATTTCATTTAATAATTTGAATAGAAATCCCTGGACATTTGGAAAAATTTAGGATTTTAGAGGGCCCAGGTTCCAATCTACCTCTGCGTACTTTCCTGGTAAAGGACGGCTTACAAGTAAGTAAGAACGCACATAAGGACCGAAAACAGCTGATGGAAAATCCTAGCACTGTGAAGTAAAAAAGGGTAAGGAGATTCTATTAAGCTTTCATCGTATAATAACATAGCCGCATACAATACTCTTCATAAGGCTCCGCCAAATAAGAGGTCGCGCAACAACAAAAATATAAGCAACGAAACTAAGCAAAAAAGCTTCAAATTTAAAACATAAAACGAAATAAACATAAATAAACCTAATAAACGTAAAACAAATATGAAATTGAAACCAAGCCTAAGTTCTGTTAAGTCAAGTTCAGTCCAAAGAAAATTGTATTGTTTAATTCTGTTGAATGCTCTTACGCTTAAATTTTAATGCAAATTAAAATAGATTGTAGGCACTCAAATCAACAGTCTGATTCTATTAAAAGGGATTTTATCACCGATGTAGTATTTGTATAATCGTTTCGTTTCGTTCATATTTCAAAATAACATGTAAAACAACCAAAGTGTATATTATGCTATTAACCTATCCCCATTTAATGCTACTGTGAAAACGCTATTAAATGTAACTTTGTTTAGCCATTCATATAATAATCTTTTAAAGCTCATTTTTTCCTCCATTCATTATTGTTTTGCTTTGCGAGCAAAATTTCCGCTGCCGTATAAATGTCCAAATAAATTTTGAGATTTGGGGAAAATGTAGGAGAAATGCAAGGCCGTACCCAGGATTTTTTTTCGGAGGGGGTTTTACTAAAAAAAAAAAAAAAATCACGGGGATTTTACACAAAAAACCTCAAAACACGCATACAAAATTTGTTTATATCCGTTTTTGTTACGTTTTTACGAGTCAGACAAACATTTCGGGGTGGGGGGTTCAAACCGGGTAACCTCCCCCCCCCCCCCCTGGATACGGCCCTGGAAAAAAGTGAGGAAAATTTGGGGAAAACGTAGATATTCCGGATAATATAGCAAAAAACCATGAAACTCCAATTAAAATAAAGATACTTATACAAGAATATTTAATAGAGCTACCCTGATAATAAAATAGCAGCAAGAATTCTAGTCTTTTAGCAGTTATGTTGAAGTGTAAATGAAAATAAACGATTGTTAGTATTTTAATAAGGCAAATTGACATGATCCAAGCCAAAAAATAGCTTTTTTCATTTACGGTGTTTTATTTACTTAAATTATTCTGAAAGCAATAACAAGATCATCCTCGACCAGTGGCGGATCGGGGGGGGGGGGGTGATGGGGGTGCGCGCCCACCTAACGAAGTCTAAAGTAGTGTAATTTACTTAATTAACTCAAGATTGCGGTAATTAAACTTGCTCCTAACGCAAGTTTTTCGGATCAACCTATTTTGCCCCCCCCCTAAGAAAATTCTGGATCCGCCCCTGTCCTCGACTTACTCTTGATCCGCAACATTTAATTAAAACAAAAGGTATTATTCGAGTGTAAGGTTACACGCTTCAGGCACCTATAGACCCTAGTTGCAGATAGAACTGGGAATTATATTCGCGTCCTAGCTCACTGGTGATCCCTTAAAAGGATCAGTTTGGAAAAATCCTCGAAAATATCCATTTCCAATTTAATTAAAGGGAAAGATACATTATCTCACTCATCTTCCTGGAATGCGGGAGAAAGGAAGATCGTCAGAAACGTCAGACGTTTTTGATATCAGAAATCCATCCGTACAATAATTTCGTCCATTAAATAACAAATGTATGTGAGCCTTTTCTCAGATAAATAGTTTCTAAGACCACATTGATAAGGCTGACAAAATGAGAAAAGAACACTCTTAATGGAATAAAACATGAAGATACTTCCAGCCAGTGGAAATGAAAATACCAAGTAAATATTTCAGCTGAGACCTCGGATCAAATGTCCTCAGCACCAGGGGCGTCGTTTGGGGGTGGCAAGGGGGGTAGTCCCTCCCAATAATGTGGAGAAAAAAAATATTATACATCCCATGGTCTTTGACTATCCAGATATGGACCCCTCTTGTTCCCCTAATAAAAATGCTGGAGATTCGGCCCTGTTCAGCGCAAAAATAGAAAAACAAAAACAGATCGTAAAGAACAACCACTATAATAAATAAAACAAACGGTTAAAACCTGATACCCATTCACCATTGCACGGGGAGGGGTTTCCTTTATTCTAGTGCTCGTTTTTTACGTTTTTTTTTATTTGTTTGATTGGTTGTGTTTTAAGTCTGTTTTTTTTTTTTCATTTTTGCAGTGAGGACGGTTGAGCGGAGGTCTCGGCCGAAATATTTTCATTTTATTTTCAGTTTCAGTGGCTTGAAATATCGGTGTTTTTTTTTCTTTATAGCATTTTTTTCTCACCTTGTCTTTTCTCAAAATATTACAGTAAATAAAAGGAATCTTGCTTCTTTTAAAAGACAAATTTGGGAAACTCAAATCACTGCACATTGTTTGGCTTCAGTATTTGTTTAAGGGTACAAGTAATTGAGGATGAGGTCTCGAAGGATGTTGCAATAATAGGTTTGATTTAATATCTGGTTTGCGGTTCCGATAGGTAAGTGCCATTCGGGTTGGTTACTTTCTAGTATATTTGTCTATTTTTGCCACCTCCCTGGATATATTTGTTTTGCTTCTAAAGTTGGCTGATAAACTGGAGATGTCATTTTGCTTAGAATATTAAGTAAATTTCTCTCTCAGAACTAAATTCATGGTTCAAATATGTCTTTAAACATAACTTATTTTCAAAATATTTATTTACAATTGATCAAACAGTTCGTGGTAACGAACTGTAAGTAAGGAGCGACCCGACTCAATGGTAACCGAAACTCTAAAAAACGGAATTTTGATACCAATAGATACATCAAAAGAATCAGATTTTAATTTTGATTTCAAATATATAAGTTTCATCAAGTTTAATTTTACTTATCAAAAGTTACGCGCCTGAGAAAATTTGGCTGATTTTCGAAAAAAGGGGGAAAGACCCCCTAAAAGTTATAGAACCTTAATTAAAATCACACCATCATATTCAGCGTATCAGAGAACCCTACTGTAGAGGTTTCAAGCTCCTATCTACAAAAATGTGGAATTTTCCATTTTTTGCCAGAAGAAAGATCACGGGTGCCTGTTTATTTATTTATTTTTTCCCCCAGGGGTGATTGTATCGACCTAGTGGTCCTAGAATATCGTGGGAGGGCTCATTGGAATGGAAATTAAAAGTTCTAGTGCCCTTTTTAAGTGACCCAAAAAAAATAGAGGGCAACTAGGCCCCCTCCCACACTCATTGTTTTCCCAAAGTCACCTGATCAAAATTTTGAGATAGCCATTTTGTTCAGCATGTTCGAAAATATTATAGGTATGCCTTTTAGGATGAATTAATCCCCTTAAGTTCCCGGGAGGAGGGCTGAAAGTTATGAACTTTACCCAATGTTAACATATAGTATTGGTTATTGGGAAGTATACAGTACAGACGTTTTCAGGGGAGATTTTTCCTGGTAGTTAGGGGGGGGGTCGGGCAGGGACGTACGCAGGTAGGGGGGCCTCCGGGTCCGGGCCCCCCCCCCCGAAATCTCACGATTTTTTTCATTTTCCCATAATTTTCTGATTTTTCTCACAGAATAATGGGTTTGAAGGATTTGCCCCCCCCCCGAAACAAATTCCTGCGTACGTGCCTGGGTTCGGGGGGTATTTAGGAGGATCTTTCCATGAAGGAAGTTTTCATGGGGGAAGGGACATTGCTATGAAGGGGACGCCGGACTTCCCAGCATTATTTAAAAAAAGATCAGAAATTAAATATAAAAAACAAGTTTTTCAACTGCAACAGCAGCAACATTAAAACTTTAAACGAACAAAAAATATTACATATATGATTGGGTTCACCCCCTAGTCAATACCTCACTCTTTAAGCCAGAGATTTTTTAGTACTTTCATAAGAGCTATTTATTCTAATTAACGGCCTTTGTGATTAAGCGGTCATTTTTAAAGAATTGGAACAAAATTCGAACTTTCGCTTAAAGAGCAAGGTATTGACTAGGGGGCGAACCCCCTAATATACGTATTAAAAATATATGAATATAGAAGTTTGTTACGTAAGTTAATTCGTAAGTTACGTATATTTATTACTAATAAAAACGTTCGTAAATAAAATGAAACAAGTTTCGAGAAAGCCATTTAACCAAATAAAAGTAAATTAATATGAAAATTTTGTTTTAATTATTCATGTACTGTGAGCCAAAATCAAAACCTGCATTTATTCAAAAACGTTCAAAAATTAAATAAAAAAAACAAGTTTTTTTAACTGAAAGTAAGGAGCGACATTAAAACTTAAAACGAACAGAAATTATTCCATATATGAAAGGGGCTGTCCCCTCCTCAACGCCTTGCTCTTTACGCTAAAGTTTGACTTTCTCACAACTCTGTTTTTTTAAAACAATAAAAAACTTTAGCGTAAAGAGCAAGGCGTTGAGGAGGGGACATCCCCTTTCATATACGGAATAATTTCTGTTCGTTTTAAGTTTTAATGTCGCTCCTTACTTTCAGTTAAAAAACTTGTTTTTTTTATTTAATATTTATAAGGATCGTTTTTTCTTTTTCTCTTTTAATACATATGAATAAATCAATTTTTGAGACAACATGAAAGAATACTGTCACACTAAATTGCACTCTTTTACCATTATTACTAGCCTCTTTAAGTGGCCATGAGTGCATATTATCTGTTGTGAAGGGTGTTTAAACACAAATAGTCACAATAGTTTAAACACAAATAGTTTAAACACATTTTTCTGGTATCTTCCGGTGAACATCCAGCAGAAAAGATTCCAACATAGAAAATTGTTTCGCAAATGGCAGAGAGGAAGAATAATCTATTCTTTGTACTGACTTATATATGCTGATACACAGCATACATAGCTTCATCCATAAGATGGCAGAGCCCATTCTTAAACTACGTTTAGTGAGGGTGAGCTCTCAAACGATGCTGAGAACCTCCAAAAGGTTTGGCTAGATAAAATACCTCCTATTCTTATAGGCCTCGTTCAGATCACACTCGTCAAAATTGCCACATACTTCAATACGGGTTTCTAAACATTATATATTACCCTGAAAGTCTTCTCAAAGTTGAGAGTAAAATAGCAAGAGACATGGATTGGGTCTTTCTGAAATCTATATCAGTAAATTCAAGTGCCGTGACAGTCCCTGTGATTCACCACTACAGAATTAAGCCAGTTTTTGGGGATCAGAAGACGAAGTTTCAGTAGTTCCAGGCAAGCTTCGTCAGCAGCTGTATCTCTCACGGCTCTCTAGATTTCAGTATGGAGTCTTTAGTTAAAAAAAAAAAAAACTGATCCACTCAAGTCATGAAAGTCTTGTAATATGGGTCCAAGAAATATTTATACGAAGTTGTCATAAAATTAATATCCATGCCTGCCACCAATATCCTTTCTGAGAATAGATTCCAAGTCTGATAAGTTAATCAAATAGTTTGTGGTAACAAATTGTAAATAAGAAGCAACTCGGCCAAATAGCGACCGAAACTTTAAAAAATGGAATTTTTATAACAATAGTTAAATCAAATGAATTGGCTTTTTATGCCAACTCCAGATATATAAAATTCATGAAGTTTCATGTACCCATCAAAAGCTACGAGCCTGAGAAAATTTACATGACTTTTTTAGAAAGGGCGGGAACGCCCTTTCATATTCACCCTTTTCATATTCGCCCATCATATTCGGCATATCAGAGAGCCATACAGTAAGGTTTTCTAGCTTCCATCTGCAAAAATGGGAAATTTTGTAATTTTTGCCAGAAGAAGGATTACGGATGCGTGTTTAGTGGTTCTGTTTTTTTTTTTGTTTTTTTTTTTTGCCAGGGTGATCTTATCGAACAAATCAATCAATCAATCATTTATTACCCACAAATACAAGACAACAAGTAGTACAAGTGGAGTATAAACATAATACTAAAAAGAAAAACAAATAAGAACATCAACAAACACGGGGTATTTGCCAGAATTCTTATACAAAATTCTTTTTATTTGATTTATTTTCTCTTTTACTTTTCCTGGATCAATTTTGAAAATCCTTTTTCACTGCTTGATCCAATCTTACGTTTTTTACTGTCCAATAGTGTGGATGTCAACCTTTCCTTCACTGTTAAAACCACTTTCTAAGGTTTACAATAAAGCTAGACACCTCATTCAGGAAACTAATCGTTCATTATTTATCCCATTGCATGATCTTGAGTCACTATACATTCTTTCATGTGTACGTTTTACTTTTTCTCAGCTTCATGGTGACCTCCCCCGGCCCCTAAGTGTTCCCCTATCTTTTACCTCTGATCATATTAATTATAATCTTTGCAATATGACAAATCATGTTCAAGTTCCATTTACTCCTTGCATAAGGTCAGATTTTAATCCTTTAATGTCATATTGTTTGGAATAAGTTGCCTGAATCGGCTCGAAGGTGCCACTCATTCGGTTCGTTTAAAAAAAAATTGTTAAAAATTCTTTGGCTTCGTAGAAGTTATTTTTATTTGTTTTTTATTATTATTATTATTTTTATTATTATTATTATTTTTTAGTCTATTTAATCTACTTAATTAATTTAGTTTATTTATTCTATTTTTTCCTATAGTTTTATTTTATCTATATTTTCTTTTCTTCTCCTTTTGCTCTTATGTCTTTGAGTAACTGATCATTTTAAATTTTGTTTTGTTTTTCATCTCTGAGCAAGTAACTCATTTGTCTTCCCCCTTCTTTACAGGCCAATGAGCCTTTGGGGGAATAATAACATGTATCGTTGTATGTGTATTTAATGAAGAATAAATCTTATCTTATCTTGCCAATTCAATTTTACATGCGGAGTTAATCCGGGAAAATTTTCAAAGGAGTTGAGATTGTCTGGGTATATTTCCTTGGGGGGATTTTCTGCGGGAGAGATTTGCCCTAGGGGAATTTCACTTGGTTGAAACTTTCCATTGAGACATTGGGAGGGGAGAATTTCCAGGGAAAAAATTCCACGGAGGGAGGATTTCTGGCATGATTTGAAAAATGATTAGAAATTAAAAGAAAAACAAGTCTTTTTTTCAAGCAAAAGTAGGCCTTAAAACAAATTTCCAGGCGAAATTGTCCACAAGAAGTTTCTTTTTTTTTTGGGGGGGGGGGGTGAATTTTCAGCAAAGATGGAATTGTCTGGTGATGGGGGATGTTACGCTGAAGGAACTTTCCAAGGAGGAAGTTTTCTGGAGCAAAAATGTGGATTCTCTGGCATTATTTTAAAAACAATCAGAAATTAAATAAAAAAAACAACTAATATTCCTACTAAAAGAAAGTAGCAACATTAAAACTTAAACCGAACAGAAATTACCCCATGTATGAGGGCATATCCCCTCCTCAATACCTCGCTCTTTACGCTAATTTTAACTTTTTGATCTAATTATTTAAAAACAACTCCTGAAACACAAGAACAGTCTAATTAGAGTAAGAATATCGTTAAAATACAAAAAGAAACATTGGCGTGAAGAGCAAGGCATTGAGAAGGGGATATTCACCTCATATACAGAACAATATCTGTTCTTTTAAGTTCTATTGTTGCTCCTTACTTTCAGTTGAAAAAAACAATTTTTTTTCTAATTTACTCATTGAAAGGCTGAACCAATTCTCAAAAGAAAATATTGACATGTTACTGATTTGAATAGCCAGTAGCTGACTTTTCTTTACACTGAGCCCGAGTAATTCCAAATCATGGTTTTTGTAATATTCGTTCATGTTAAAGAAGTTTTTTTGTATTTTATTCAAAATTCGGAAAAAAATTGTGCAAAATACTCTTTAAAGTTAATATGAACAAAAAAAACTGATCAGAAATATTGAAATCGCTATATCGATTATCGAATATCAGGAGTAAAAATTTCGATACATCGATATATCGTTTAACCAAATTATCGCCCAACACTATTTCCAATGATCAGTATAGTACTCCCACGCTCCATAAGAAAACATTTTAAAATTCTGGGAGTCACTTTAAGATTTTTAAAATAATTACCGCATATATCATTCCTAAATGAGGATCAGTGAACATTAACCCCCTCGGTATAAGCCCTCAATTGAGGCTTTTGATAAGGAAACCTGTTAAGATATCAATTCTTACTTTATAATATGCAGAAAAGTTCTAGTTACCTCATTCTGACTACAATTTCAGTATAATTTGCCCCTCCCCATCTCCCCTAATGTGCAAATATATAACTCGAACTATATATTTCATTTGTGTTTTTCCGTGCCTTAATTTCGTCACAGTTGATCCAATTTACGGATACACGGGTCGAAACAAGAATGACCCATGGCAAAATGAAGGGAAATATATAATTTGGACTGTATATTTTCACATTAGGGGGGGAGAGGGCTAGGGTAGAGTATAATAGGATTGCAGTCAGAATATGGTAACTACAATTTTCCCGCATATTATGAAGTAAGAATAGTTTTCTTAACATGTCTCCTTCTCAACAGCCCCAATTCTAGGCTTATAACCTCCCCCCCCCATAATTGAAATGTATAGACCAAATGATACGTACTCATTGAATTTTTAATGTCACCACTCTTTTCTTCCCGCTGCTGGTTTACATTCTGCCGTTCAACTATTAAGAAGAGTAGGGCTATTTATTTGTAAATTAGGGATGGTGGTGGTGGTAAATTTTAGTGGTCTACATTTCTGAATGACATAAGTAAGTACTTTAAAATGTTTTAAAGTAGTTTTTAAAATTTTATAGTGTTTTCTTATTGAGAGTGGGAGAGCTGATACCAGGTATTTTCTTAAACTAGGGGAGCAAAAACTCTAGGGTGGGTAATTGCCACCCCCCACTCCCCAATGGATGCACCGGAGCGATTTACCATAAGCATATTTACAATTGAGAACGTTAGACTAGAGTGAATGTCATATCCCAGCTGTTGAGCGAATAAATACGGCTCCGGTAACTTTTGTGGCTTGAGTTTATGACAGTTTATGACAATATACTTTTGGCATAATATGATAGAATACTGCCACACCAAACAAAACTAATTTGTCATCAATATTATTTTATACTTTGACATATATTTTATTATCTTAAACTTTTTTTTTAACAAAAAGTGTTCCTAGTGTTCATTCTCTTTGCTTTACACTGGCATACGAAAAGGAAGAGACCCAACTCCATATCTGAAATTTTGGGAAGTTCACTAGAAATAGGGCTATATCCAGGGGTTTTTTTCGGGGGGGGGGTCACTTTTCTTCAGGGGGATATAACAAATTTGCAAAGCGCAACCAAAAAAATTATGTGTTTTTGTTAGTTTTTTTTTTACTTGTCGGACAAACATTTCAAGGAGGAGGGGCTTCGAACTTGACAATCTCCCCCGGATAAGAACAGCAGCAGGTAAAACAATAAGGAATTAATCCAAGACAGTGAAATTTTTTATCCTTAAATGAATATTTCGGCTCCATGTCAATGGGCGTCCTTAACAAAGCACATATAAAAATATAAAACAAGACTTACAATAAAATGCACGATCGTTAGAACTAAAGATAAAAATAAAAACAGACCTAGAATCACTTCTTCAAGGAAGTTCACCCAGGACGAAAAAAAAACACACGAAAAACGTATTTTTTATTTAAAAGCTAATTTTTCATTTAATTTCTGACCATTTTTTAAATCATGCCGGGAACTCCACCCTCCGTGAAAAAATTTCCCCGGGCAAACTCACCCCCTCCCCCAGCTCAAAAATCCCCTCAAACTATTCTCTCCCTGCTGAAACTTTTTTATGACAAATACAAATATACGTAACATTGAGTAGCCATAAAGAAAGTAAGAATCCTGGCACCTCCACCCCAGAATTTTTATCAGACGACTTTGGGGAGAAAGAACCGTGGGAGGGGGGCTAATTACCCTACGATCTCTATGGTAGCTTAAAAAGGGCGCTAGAGCTTTTAATTTTCATTTGAATGAACCCTCTCCAGATCTTCTAGGACCATTAGTTCCATATAATCACCTCTAGGAAAAAAACAACAAAAAAATAAAATAAATGCGCATTTGTGATCTTTCTTCTGGCAAAAAATACAAAATTTCACAGTTTGTAGACAGGAGGTTGAACTTCGACAGAGGGGTTCTTTGATATGCTGAATCTGATGGTATGATTTTCATTAAGATTCCTTGGCGTTTTAGGGGAGTTTCCTCTTCTTTTCAAAAATTCGAAAGATTTCCTCAGACTCGTAGCTTCTGATGGGTAGCACCAAACTTTAATAGATTCTATACATTTGGAATCATTTTAAACTGTTGATGTACTAATTGTTATCATTTTCTTAGAATTTCTGTTACTGTTAGGCCGATTCGCTCCTTACTTACAGTTCGTTACCACGAACTGTTTGAAAACAAATCAAGAGTATAGTTTAAATGTAATTGATTTGTTTTCCCCGTTTTTTTACCTGAATAAATTGCCTTGTTTTGTGTTGTTTTTTCTTCAGTTCTGGTTGAACTTCCTTGAAGCAGTGATTCTAGGGCTGTTTTCATTCTTAGTTTCAGTTTTAATGATTGTGAATTTTATTGTAAGTCTTATTTTATATTTTCATATGTGCTTTGCCGAGGATATAGAGCCGTTGGATATAGAGCCGAAATGTTCATTTAAGGATAAAAAATTATCACTCTCTTAGATTAAATCCTCATTGTTCTACCTGTTATTCTTTGTATGATGGAAAGGCAGTGCAGTCTTTGTTGCTATTTATATCTCCCGCTGGATTCAGCCCTGCCTAGAATTATTGAAATGAAAAAAAGTTGTGGGAATTCTGCCGCACTGCTGAGGGAGTAAAAGAAAATTCATTTAGAACGGAGTAAAATAAAGACTATGATAATGATTATAAAGAATATGTCTATAAAGACTATAAAGAAATAGAATATGTTCGAAAGAATTTCTTCGTTTTCTTCTGTACACTAAAATGAAACAATTTGTCCGAAACTTTTGTAACATGCCTAAGAGAACCCGGATCCAAACCTTTCCAGTCTGAAACAAAACTTTAGAGAAGATTATAAAGTCCAATTACACAAGAAGCCAAATAAACATAAATTCCTCGGGCTCAATCTCGCACGAGCAATAATCAAGCAAAGTTCTTGTCACTTCTCGGAAATTTTCTAACAGTAACATAAAGCAGAAAAGATCCATGGGCAAAAAGTTCCAGTATCTTAAGCATGTAATCCAATTGCAATGGCGTAGATGAGTGGCTGCATGAAAATAATAGCCAAAAAGCCGTGGCTTAAAATCATCGCATCTTTTGTTCAAAATGAACTTTTAACAAAGGAAACGTTATTCAAAGCATTTTTGAAAATTGGGATGGAGGGGGGGGGGTGATTGCTTCTCATCTTCCAATGACAAATTTCATTGATGCTCATGTCCTTACATAAAAATTTTCTGTGATATATTGGAGACCTGAAAAAGCCAGTACCCAAAGCTGTATTCAGGGGGTAACCTAGTTTGTACCCCCCTTCCCTAAATTTTTGTCTGATTGGTAAAAAAGTAACAAACCGCGTATAAACAAATTTTGATGCGTTTGATAAAGATTCTTTAGTAAGCCCCACGCCCTTGAACGAAAAGAACCCCCCGAACATAAAAACCTGAAAGAACTCTTGCCAATACCACTTCCCTTTTGCGCCCTAGTAAATGGTATGTGCCTTTAGACGTTCCACCTTCCAAGCTGTTGGTCTACAAAAAATTAAAATAGAAATCCTCGTATCTTTTCTCCGCATTGTTCTTTTTGTTCAAGCACGTTTGAAGAATTAAGGGGGGGGAGTACCAACGATAAAAAGATAATTTATAGAATAAGAAACACCCTGAAATTCCTGAAAAATTTGGATTTCGGCGGGAGGTAAGGGTAGGGCCGTATCCAGGATTTTTTCAGGGGGTATAAAAGGAATTTTTCCGGGGGGGGGGG
>JAQQPU010005490.1:14963-46970 GCA_029168905.1 Artemia sp. Kazakhstan ARC1039
ATATATGTGTGTATATATATATACAAATATAATTATATAGGTAGATATTGTATTCATATTTTTATATAAAATACATACATATATTTTTATATCATTTCAAAGACAAGCTCAAACAGTGTTGTATAATCTATATAAAATTTACTGGAGGCATGAAAATAGGATGTTTTTTTGACAGAAATATTGTTTCTATTGAAATTGAATTCAATAAAAAAGATGTCTACAGAAACGTTTTCCTAATAATAAAAAGAGAATAAAATTCCTATACATACTGTACCAACTTAAGAAAGAGTCTAAAAAATACATCTGTAATAAGTGAAGCTTTGCTCATACTGTCTATTAAAACTTCTTGCGAAATGCAGCTTCTGCTTTTTTTCCTTTTGAATATTTTCATATCTACCTATATAATTGCTGGTAACTTATAGCCATCGAATTAAGACTTTCAAGACAAAAATTTGTTGGGGGAGGGGCTAAGGGGAATTCCAATTTTACCCTGAGGCGATGAGGTCAAAATATTTTTTCTCATGTCGTCATACAAGAGTCCTAATCACCTTTTTTATGGGTCTTTTTTTATACCTGTTGCACCAGTAAATTTTTTCCTTTTTTTTTGAAAAAGAAGTTACCCCTTTTTTTGAAAAAAAGTTACCCTTTTTTTCTTTTTGTTGCACCTGTTGCCTGACCTTCAGTTAGGTAGAAAATACAAATTGGTAGTTTTTGAAAATAGGGAACTGCAGGAATACGTATAATTTTTCTAACCAATTCTGATCTTTATTTGACAGACTTTTTGCAAAGAAAATAGGTTAACAATTATTGACAAAGAAACAGTCTCGGAATCCAAAGGGTCGCAAGACTTGACAAACTGGATGAGGTTGTGTATTTCCTGGAGAAAGTTAGGTTTTTGGTTGGAATTGAAAAATTATAATAAAGACTGCTTGAATTTTTGGATTTTAACCAGGACATTATCAAAATCAATCTAGGTTAATTAGGTACTTACAACTTATAGCAGTTAGGTCACAGAATTTGTCAATGCTGTTTAACAAATCAAAAATATTAACATGCTTCATGACAGTAATAGATATATTTTTTCGTGGCAAACATGTTGTAAATTCATTATAATAAAGATTTGAGAATTAAAAATATGTAGAAACCTATTTATGTAATGGATTCGCTCCAAAAACCATCAAATGTTACACTTTCCTTGAAAAAATTAAGTCTTTGGCTAGAGGACATTATACATTTGTTTTGTCCCGTGGCAACCCTTGCCTTGACATGGTGAGTATTGTGCGTTTGTGTGGGGGAATACACTTGTAACAAAAAAAAAAACTTTGCAAAAAAAAAATGTAGATAGGTAAAGAGCCATGTTAAAACCTGAAACGAATAGAAGTAGTGTCACATAATCATTCAAACTTAGAATAAACAGAAATTAAAATGAACAATCACACCAAGCATAAAAATTATTCATGCTACTATAACTGAATAGATGAAACCTTAAAACGAACAGTAATTACCACAAATACGAGTAGGGCTACCATTTCTCAAAATATTCTTCAGACCAGAGCGTCATTTGCCCTTTACAGAAACGATTTTTATTCCGAGCCAGTCCTTTCCCAAACACTGCCTGTGACTTTCAACTCCATCCACCAAGGTACTCCCAAGATATTGCAGACATTTTGTTTTGTTATAATATGGCAAAAAGGGCAAGAGAGGGGGAGGGGCTTGTTGCCTTCTATTCAGTTCTAGTCCTTGCAAAAGGCACTAGTACTTTCAGCCATTAGACTCAAAGGCATTGGAAAAAAAGTAGTACATGGAAGCACCTAAATCTTTACTATGGAAATATTAGTACTTTGCTTCTGATGGTAGTTCTTCTTCTTCTTCTAATTCACAGCAGGCGGGCTATTCAGTTGGTACTATTTAGCCCTCTTCTTTTTGCTTCACTCTGTGGGCTACAGAGCTACTGTCTTGGTTGTCTCTTATTTATTAGATATTCTCAGATATCTTTCAGTAGATCTTTTGACTCAAGGAGTTCAAATATAAGATGATAGATATCGATTTCTGTGCTCTGTGTGCAGGTGTAGTTGGCTAGGCTCTTGGCTGATAGTGAGATTTTGTGGTGTTTGAAGCATTTTAACAAATTACAAAGCAAGGTATGTTGTGCAGACGTCAGCATATTACATTCAAATAGGCAATGGTCAATTGTTTCATTATTCATATTACAATGCCTGCAAAGAGGGGACAGGGGAATTGAACCACTTGAATTAGAAAACTTATATGAGAATGCAAGGAAATTTAGTCCATTTGTTCCAGAACAAATTCTATGATAAATTTTAGAAAGATACTTATTGGGAAAGGGGGAAAGGATAGGATTAATCTGATTAAAATTAATATCTGATAGCCTCCATCGGTAAATATCTCTAATTGGGATTGGTCTCCCACTTGGCTGGTCAACATTTATAGCATTTTTTGCTATTTCATCAACCTGATGATTACCACTTATGCCAGAGTGGCTAGGAATGTACTGAAAATAAGTTTTTATGCCACTTGAAGCAAGATTATCAATAATACTGAGACAATGATAAGTGTCAATGTCCAACTTATATTGAGGAGCTGAGGCCAGCAACTCAAGGCTTGATAGAGAGTCGGAATATATGATAATATTATTTGAATTTGCAATCAAAGGTTGGTTTTCTTTAAGGTGTTCTAATGCCATGATTATGGCATTTAACTCAGCAGACATTATAGATAAATTATTATATAATCTCTCACCCATTGCAATTTTCAGGTGAGGAAGGAAAACACCACTGGCAACCTTCTCATTCATTTTTGACCCATCAACAAATATTTGGAAGTGATTTTTATAGGTAATTGTATTAAGTTCTGCAAATTTTTTCTGGACAAAAACAATGGGGGTTAAATCTTTATTCCAATTTGAGAACTCATTATTTATTATGGGACTTGACCAATTCCATGGGGGGGGATCGGGGGAAAGTGGGTGCAATAGACTTTGCTGGTATGGGGAACTTCTTCTGAATATTGGCATACTCATCTGCAATGCCTCTATACATGGCTGGATTTCTTAACCAATTATGTAGTGTGTGTGAGCTATTTGATTCAATTTTTGTAAGATGTTTTGTCAAGAAAAAGCTACGTCTCTCCCTTATTGTTGTTAATCCACTCTCCATAAGCAGAAACTTGGTGCTTGTGGGTTTCCTAAGACCAAATAATGAGACGTATTATATCATTTTGTGTTGTTTCAATTTTTCGCATCTGGGTCTTTGCACATGCACCATAGACGATGAGCCCATAGTCAATATGGGGTCTTATATGTGATTTATAAAACTGGAGTAAGGTTTTCTCCTTACAACCCCAGGGTGTGGAAAGAAGTCTTTTTAGTATATTTGCTTTTCTATAACATTTTTTTATTGTGTTTGAAATGTGGAGGTGGAAATTAAGTTTTTGGTCAAGCATGAGACCTAGGTAATTAATATGATTATCTTCTGGAATAGTTGTTTTATTTAGAGTTAGTTTTGCATTAACATGGTTTCGCTTCGGGTGAAATTGGATTATTTTTGACTTGGTGGGTGCAATGGGTAAATCTGAATGTAGAGAGAATTTTTCGAACTGGAAAAGTGACTTTTGCAGATTTGACTGTGCTATCTGGAAGGTGCTCTATAAATGCTGAGCCAGCATTCTTCTTCTTCTTCTTCTAATTCACAGCAGGCGCATTTCGCACAGCACAGCACATCATTTCGCAATTGATTCAAACCAATTTCATTTTCTTCCGTATAGCACAACTGTGCAATTTCGGGTATTAAGCTCATCACAAAAGAAGTTGACCCAGACTGGGGTAATGCAGCATGGAGGCTGAGCTGGGATCTCAGGTCATAGTCTAGAAACACCACCAGCAAGATTTTCAACATATCACCTTATCTTGCTGAACACGAGATCTAAGTTAATGATCTAAAAGAAAACAGCCATGCCAGCCTCTGACCATTTCACTACCAGAAAATATGAAGCGTATGAGAAACTACATTGACCAATTTCAATGGCATTCAGTGGCTGCCCCAGCATTATCTGATAGCAGTGTAAAAAGCATCATTCTGAGAGATTAATTATAAAAAAAAAAACTTTTTCTGCAAAACAAGTTTTAGAAAGAAAAGTAAAAGCTCCATTAAGTCAAAAATGAGCAGAAATAGATTAAAATAATCTTCCAAGCGTAAAACTACCAAAATCACCATCAATATAAAAAAGAAACCTAAAATGAACAGAAATTACATAAAAAACCCATTCAAACTCAAAACGAGAAAAAATTAACATGAGTAGGGCCGATAACCCCCATGCCTTCTCAAAACCGAACATAATTTGCACTTTACTGACAAAACAAAACAAAAACAAATGACTGTGGATTGTCAGTTCAATTGACATATACTCATATTTATTTCTTAAAGTTTTGCTAACTGTTTATTTATGAAATAAAAAAAGTGAAAACATTTAAAACGCATTTTGTTTTCAATAAAGCGCAAGTTATGTTCTGAATTGATAATCAGAATTTCTACTGCCCTTTTTAAGAGTCAAAGTGATCAGAGCAGAGCAACCCCCCCCCCACAGACACATACGTCGTGTTTTCCCAAGATGCATAAAATTGAAATTTTAAGACAGTCCTTTTATTCAAAATAGTCCAAAGATCATATAACATGGCTTTTGGGGTTGGTACAAACCACCAGAGCTTGAGTCCCTTCCAAAGCATATACGACCACCCTTTCTATAAGAACCTTATATGCCACCAGGGCAAAACTTACAACCCTTGTCCTGAGAGCTGTAGGGGGGGGGGGTGTCTTCCGCAAATACATAATTTACGGACCTTTCAACTACAATGAACAAAATTGCTGTCTTCAAATTTTGATTGGATATATTAAGGGAAATGATGAACGTGGAGGGGGGAGGGCTGGTTGCTCTCAAATCATTTTGACTCATTTTGAAAAAAAATTAATACATTAATTTTTAAATTTTAAATTTAAAATAAATTTTAAATTAATACATTAATTAATACATTTAAAAATTAATATGCCCACATTGCTCTTTACATAGGCAGTGCTATTGTGCTGCCTATGATTCTCCAATACATCCATAAAAAATGAAGGTTCCTAACAACAGAACAAGAGATTCTATTGCCCTTTGGAATATTGTCCTTGGAGAAGTTTTGATTTTGTCTGACAAGTGCCAATTCAATAATCATGTACTGTAAATAAACCAATTGCCACTACTGAGCAGCAGAAAACCTAAATAGCTTTGCCACTTCACAGCCTTTGTGTGGCATTTTAGTGCACCATTGCTGAATTTGGTGTGTGGATCTGTAAATTTTCCAAGGAAGACAGGCTAATGGCATCTGTTTCAGCACCACTTTACCTCCTGAACATGCAATTTAAGGTAGGTAGGTAACTTTAAACTCCTACTGTCATATGACTGACATCTTCTCCAAACATCAGTCAAACCACTTTGTTAGGAACCGTGAAGGGGGAGACGTCTGGTTCCAACATGACCAAGTCAAAACTAATTCTTCACAGTATTCTCTAGCAATTTTGATAGATTTGTCTCCTGGACTTCTTCTCTCTTAGCAAGGAGACATTGCCTGGCTCCAAAATTCACCCAATTAATCCCCTCTTGATTTTTTTCTTTGTAAACAGTTTTGACAAAAGTGTTCAAAAATTGCCCCATAGCCCTGTATTAATTTAAGGTGGTAATCACCTAGTGATGCCAGAGGCACTAGCAGTCAGCACTGCTTGTAACAGCCACGAACCACCATTCAACCAGAAATGACACAAAGGACTAGATAAAACTTCTGAGAAAGGCTGCAATGCCTTGTTAATGGAAGATGTCCTTACCAGACATATTCCTTAAATCCAATTAGTGTGAAATGGCAGAGTTTTGTTCACGATAAAAATTTACTTTGTGATTTCCTTTGTTGGTCTGTTGCTCTTCTTGGAAATACATGTCTTTTTACTTGATGCTACATAAAGCACTTTTACAGCAGACATACCTTGGCCACTCCTTTGCATAGAGTGGCCACGTCTTTGTAGTGCATATGTTTTTTATGTCAACTAGAATTGGATTTTTATTGCCTTGGTCCTAGGGCTTTCAGAGCAATTAAATAAAAAGAAAAACAGTTTTTTTTTTAACAGAAAGTAAGGAGCGACATTAAAACTTAAAATGAACAGAAATTATTCCGCATATGAAGGGGGTTGCCTCCTCCTCAACACCTCGTTCTTTACGCTAAAGTTTTTTAGTACTTTTGAAAAAAGCTTCGGATTGTTCCCATTAAAAAAAGATAGTGTTCTAGAAGTCGTTCTTAAAGAATTAGGAGAAAATTTAAACTTGATCGTAAAGAACGAGGTGCTGAGGAGAAGGCAGCCCCCTTCATATACGGAATAATTTCTGTTCGTTTTAAGTTTTAATGTCGCTCCTTACTTTCTGTTAAAAACCTTTTTTTTTATTTAATTTCTGAACGTTTTTGAATTAATGCAGGTTTTGAAATTAGCTAACCACATATGAATAATTAAAACGAAATTTGCCTATTAATTTTACTTTTTTTTTACTAAATGGCTTTCTCAAAATTTTGATCGTACGAATTTGAGAAAAAATAGCAGGGGAGGGTGCCTAGTTGCCCTCCAATTTTTGGGTTCCTTAAAAAGGGCACTAGAACTTTTAATTTTATTTACGAACGTTTTTATTAGTAATAAATATACATAACTTACGAATTTTCTTCCAATTCATTAAGAACGACTTCTGAAACACTATCTTCGTTTAATTGAAACAATGAGAATATTTTTTTATTATAATGCTGAACCAGCATTATAGGCCCATTCTTTTCATATATTTATTGACATCAAAATTCCGTTTTTTAAAGATTTGATTACTATTGAGCAGTATCGCTTTTTTTTTTATTACGTATATGTTATTACGTATATGAGGGGTTTCATACCCTAGTCAATACCTCTCTCTTTACGCTAAAGTTCGAATTTTGTTCGAATCACAAACCCCTGAATCACAAAGGCCGTTTAATTAGAATAGATAGCTCTTTTGAAAGTACTGAAAAAAACTTTAGCATAGAGAGCGAAGTATAGACTAGCAGGCGAACCCCCTCATATACGTAATAATTTTTGTTCGTTTTAAGTTTTAACCTTGCTCCTTACTTTCAGTTGAAAAAACTTGTTTTTTTATTTAATTTTTGATCGTTTTTAAACAATGCTGTGATATCCGGCGCCCCCTTCATAAAAATGTCCCTTCCCCCAAGAAAACATCCTCCCACGTAACCCCCTCCTCCCCTCCACCACCAGAAAAAAATCCCCCCTGAAAGCGTCTGTATACTTACCAATAACCAATACTATTTGTAAACAATGGGCAAAGTTCATAACTTGCAGCCCTTCCCCTAGGAACTGTGGGGGATTAAGTCATCCTCAAAGAAATATTTATTAGATTTTCGACTATGCTGAACAAAATGGCTATCTCAAAATTTTGATTGGGTGACATCAGAAAAAAATGAGCATGGGAGGGGGGCAAATTGCCCTCCAATTATTTTAGTCACTTAAAAAGGGCACTAGAAATTTTAATTACCGTTCGAATGTGCCCTGTAACGATATTATAAGACTACTGGATCGATACAATTAACCCTGGAAAAACAAATAAACACGCATCGATGATCTTTCTTCTGGCAAAAAATACAAAATTCCACAGTTTTACAGATAGGAGCTCGAAACATCTACAGTAGGGTTTTCTGTTACGCTGAATCTGATGGTTTGATTTTCATTAAGATTTTATTACTTTTAGGGGGTGTTTCCCCTTTTTTCAAAAACAAGGCAAATTTTTTCAGGCTCGTAACTTTTGACAGGTAAAACTAAACTTGATGGAACTTATATATTTGAAGTCAGCACAACAATCCGCTTCTTTTGATGTAGCTGCTGGTATCAAAATTCCGTTATTTTAGAGTTTTGGTTACTATTGAGCAGGGTTGCTCCTTACTTACAGTTCATTACCAAGAACTATTTGATAAAGGTATTATTATTAAGATACTATAACTGTTTGATAAAGATATTATTATTATGCAAAGCTGACAGTAACTTTTGAGGGTGTCATGTAAGTATTGAAGACTGACCATTTTATAGGGACCAAAGCCTAAGATGCTGCCAGACAACAGCAAGTCTTTAACCCAAAAATGTAGCATGTACAGAGTAAAGACAAGTAAACAAGCTAATATAAAAATACATATTTTCTTATAAAGAAATAATAATCCTTTGTGTATTGGAACTATAAAAATGGAGAGAAAATAAATGAAAAATACAGTTTTTGTACCTGAGTAATGAGCAACGAAACTTTAAAAAGGTAGATTCTGTCCACTTCAATTCCCCCTCCCACCACAGAAAGTGTAAAAGGAAATGGGTTGACTTTACTTAAAACGCCACACTGAAAAGAAATAGTAAATTCAAGTCATAAAAGTCAAATTTTTGTGTAAGGAGACATGAGGAAGGGACATGCAAATGATTACTATTACCAATGATTGCAACTACTGAATTTACTAATAACTGCAAAACTATGCCACTGTGTTACATTATTTATGATATTGGATTCAACATGAACCTAAAATGAAGAATTGCTAAAATTATCATACATGCTAACATGTATGATAAACTAAATATAACTAACTATAACTATCTATAAAAATAAACTAAACTGCCTGAAGAATTTAGTAAGTCTTGCTTGTTTAAGCAAAGTAATATAGATGTTACCAGCGTTATGCTCTTTTATTGAAGGGAAGAGAGTTAACTTAAAGCTTTAATTGCTCTCTACCTGTATAACACGAAAAGTTGTGTTTATTCAATGTAATCAAAAATACCTATACAAATGGAGTTTGGAAAGTAAAATAGATGTCACCTGTATCATGTTTTTTTATGAAAGGGAAGAGACAAGGCTATTTACCCAGAAGCAGTAACTAAGTCCAGGATCTGGCTTGACATCCCAAATTTTAGTTCTGTAATTTTTAGGCTTGACATTGATGCCATCTTCACTCGTAATTTATCTCTGTCTTTTTCATCGAAAGTTGGGTTTTCTTGGTTTTCATCTGTAAAAAAAAAAAGTGAAATTTTTGCAGAATTCAAAATCGGCCGAAATTTAGCAAAATTCTTGATTTCTGCAGAAAATTCGGCATAAAACAGGTAGCGATTCGGTAAAATTTACAAAGATTGTCCCCCGAATAAAACGAACCTCAGGACACCCCTGGGGCTAAGCAACCCTTTAATTAGTCGGCTCACAGTTTCTCTAATGTTCCTTTCAAGTGACAGTATGCTCTACACCATGCAGCTGTGAATTCATCTTTTCTTCAAGCCGAAACAAAATTTTTTTTTGGTTAAGAAAAGCAATACAATAATTAGTTGGAGTTGGCTATATGATGCATAGTTAACAATTATAAGGAGCATCATGTACATTTTTAGAAGAAGCATTTTCAAATTTTCCTATTCCTTCTTCTTCTTCTATTTCACAGCAGGCGGGCTGTTCAGCAGTTACTATTTAGCCCTTTTCCTTTTGCTTCACTCTGTGGGCTACAGAGTCACTGGCTTGATTGCCTCTTATTTATTAGATATTTTCAGATATCTTTCAGTAGATCTTTCGACTCAAGGAGTTCAAATATAAGAAGATAGATTTCGATTTCTATGCTTTGTGTGCAAGTATAGTTGGCTAGGCTCTTGGCTGATAGTGAGATTTTTGTGGTGTTTGAAGCATTTTAACAGTTTACAAAGCAAGGTATGTTGTGCAGACGTCAGCATATTACATTCAAATAGGCAGTGGTCAATTGTTTCATTATTCATATTACAATACCTGCAAAGAGGGGACAGGGGTACTGAACCACTTGAATTAGGAAACTGGTACGAGAATGCAAGAAAATTTAGTCCATTTGTTCCAGAACGAATTCAATGATAAATTTTAGAAAAATAATTATTGGGAAAGGGGGAAAGGATTATTCTTAGTAAATGTAATATCTGATAATCTCCATTGGTAAATATCTCTAATGGGGATTGGTCTCCCACTTGGCTGGTCAATATTTATAGCATTTTTTGCTATTTCATCAACCTGATGATTACCCCTTATACCAGAGTGGCTAGGAATATACTGAAGATAAGTTCTTATGCCACTTGAAGCAAGATTATCTATAATACTAAGACAATGATAAGTGTCAATGTCCAACTTATACTGAGGAGCTGAGGCCAGCAACTCAAGGCTTGATAAAGAGTCAGAATAGACTATGATATTTTTTGAATTCGCAATCAAAGGTTGGTTTTCCATAAGGTGTTCTAATACCATGGTTATGGCATTTAACTCAGCAGACATTATAGATACATTATTATACAATCTCTCACCCATTGCAATTTTCAGGTGAGGAAGGAAAGCACCACTTGCTACCTTCTCATTCATTTTTGAACCATCAACAAATATTTGGAAGTGGTTTTTATAAGTAAATGTATTAATTTCAGCAAATTTTTTTCTGGACAAGAGCAATGGGGGTTAAATCTTTATTCCACTTTGAGAAATCAGTATTTATTATGGGAATTGACCAATTCCATAGAGGGGATTGGGGGAAAGTAAGAGCAATAGACTTTGCCGGTACAGGGAACTTCTTCTGAATATTGGCATACTCATCTGCAATGCCTCTATACATGGCTGGATTTCTTAACCAATTATGTAGGGTGTGTGAGCTATTTGATTCAATTTTTGTAAGATGTTTTGTCAAGAGAAAGCTACGTCTCTCCCTTATTGTTGTTAATCCACTCTCCATAAGCAGAAACTTGGTGCTTGTGGGTTTCCTAAGACCAAATATGAGAAGTATTATATCATTTTGAATTGTTTCAATTTTTGCATCTGGGTCTTTGCACATGCAACATAGATGATGAGCCCATAGTCAATGTGTGGTCTTATATGTGATTTATAAAACTGGAGTAAGGTTTTCTCCTTACAGCCCCAGGGTGTGGAAAGAAGTCTTTTTAGTTTATTTGTTTTTGTATAGCATTTTTTTATTGTGTTTGAAATGTGGAGGTGGAAATTAAGTTTTTGGTCAAGCATGAGACCTAGGTAATATGATTATCTTCTGGAATAGTTGTTCCATTTAGAGTTAGTCTTGCATTAACATGATTTCGCTTTCGGTGAAATAAATTGGATTTTTCTTGACTTGGTAGGTGCAATGGGTAAATCTGAATGTTGAGAGAATTTTTCAAATTGGAAAAGTGACTTTTGCAGCTTTGACTGTGCTAACTCAAAGGTGTTGCCCGATGACCATAGCACCAGATCGTCAGCATATTGTAGATTCGTGTGGAGGAGGTTCATGTCCCAGAGATATAGGGCAAAGAGAAGGCAGCTGATGACTGCTCCCTGAGGAAGGCCTTTGGTTATTGTCTTTTGGGGTGAAGAGGCTGAACCTACACAAACAATGAAACTTCACAATTCTATGAAAGATTTTATTAAAGATACTAGCTTGGGGGGTAATCCAAGGTTTGCAAGTTTGTTTAAAAGGATTTGTTGGTTCACATTGTCATATGCCCCTTCAAAATGTAGGAAAGCTGCAACTAGGACATTATTTTTTGAGAATGATTCATTTATTGCATTTGTTAACAATATGAAAGCATCTGTTGAGGAGTGGTGTTTCCTGAAACCAGTTTGAGTGTGAGGGATCATATTATTTTTTTCAACAAACCAGAGGAGTTGATAATATATAATTTTCTCCATTAATTTCCCCATCACAGGAGTAATCATTATGGACCTATAAGACTCAGGGTTATTTTTGGGTTTATTTTTCTTTAGGATTGGTAGGAGGGACGAACATTTCCATATATTGGGGAACATAGAAGATGCCCAAGCGTGATTATAACAATTTAGAAGTCCCTTTTTGTATGAAGGGGTGAGATTCTTTATCCATGTAGGGTGTATATTGTCATAGATGCCGCTAGTCTTGATCCTAATATGATGTATTGCATTATTCATTTCCTGGATTGAAAATGGGCTGGTTATATACTCGGATCCTGGGCATGGTTGGTAACTTGGGTTCATAGGAATTGGGGACATTTTGCTGCAATTATTTGATGTTAGTTTATTAACAAAAAGAGTGGCAAATAGCTTAGCTTTTCATTATCATTGTCATAATGGGTATTATTATGTATAAGCTCATACAGGAGTGGGTTGGGGGACGTCTTTTTCCCACAGATGTGGCTTATGACTTTATGTATAATTGGCTCATGTGTTTCTCTGGAGAGATTATTTGCAAAATTATTCCAGTAGTTATATTTAGCATTTATTATAGTCCTTTTTAGGTTAGATTCTGCTTTTAATTTTTTTAAATATGTAGTAGGTGATGGTTTTTTTTATGAACGTTCTCCTAGCGGCCTTTTTTGTTCTCCATTTATTTTGGCACTCATTTGTCCACCATGCTTTGGGAATGTGTTTAGGGAAGGTTTTCTTGGGTTTTGTCCTGGGGATAGCATGATTAGCTGTATTTATTAGTAAGGATGCCAAAACTTCAGCATGTGTGTCAACTGTTGTGTTTGAAATGCATGAATTTTGGGTGAAACTTGTAATTTCATCATTTAGCTTATTTTGGAACATAGGCCAATTTGCTTTAGTGTTGATAAATTTGGAAGTATGTGATAGGGTTTCAGCAGGTTCGTTTAGGGAGCAAACTATGGCAAAGTGGTCAGTACATAGACTATCAATTTTATTTATATATATTTTATTCAAAATATTTAATGACACAATTTGTAGGTCAATTGTAGAGAAGCTGCCACTTTTGGGGTTTAAATATGTATTCAGGTTTGGAGGGGTAGCAACAGCTAATTCAATATTATTTGAAGTCATAAGCTCAATGAACTTACCAGCTTTATTTGCTGGTTTATTCCCCCACAAAAGGCTGTGGGCATTGAAGTCTCCACAAATAATGATATTTTTTAACATATTAGAATTATTCATATAGCTAAAGAAATCCATGGCATCTGTAGTTTGGCCATTAGGGTTATAAAAGCTTATTATCGTAAGTTCTTTTATTATTCAGCCAAACACTGATACCAATTGCATCAACATCATTTACAAAATCTGGAAAGTTGATGCCACAGAATTTTATATTATTTTTAACTCTACTCCACCTCCTTTTCTCTCTGATGATCTATCCTTTCTCAGGATAGTATATCCCAGTGACTTAATTTGTTGATTTTGGGTTAAATGAGTTTCCTGGAGGCAAGCAATATTGATGGAATTATTATTCATAAAAGATATTAGTTCATTTAGCTTATTTTCTGTGAGTGATCTTCCGTTCCACTGGAGTATTGATATGTGTTGTGTTGTTGATTTATTTTACATATGACTATGTATCAATGTCCAGCTTTGTTAATAGTAAAGCAAGATCCTTTTTTGCTTGAATGAGCATATCATCAGGGATGTATATTTTTGCCAATTCTGCAATGATTTTGGTTTTCTGTAGTTGATGTATATTCATGGCCTGAACTGCATTACAGTTTAGAATGAATAAGCATACATTTGGGGATTGCATGTTTAGTTGTGCATCCTGTTTGTCAGTTAAGGGATTAATTCCTGGTAGTGTTTCTGGTTTGTTCCTTCTTGGGAGGGGGGGGGGCAGGCTGACCTCATCTCACTGGACAAGGAGGCTTGTTGACTTGGTGATTCTTTCTGATAGGGATGTGAGCTAGGGGGCTTAGAGGACGGTGTTTTATACTGGGTACTTGATGCATTGGGAGCGTTTGACTTGGGGGTTTTCGTTGGTTTCATTATGGGCTTTATTTGGTATGGTTGGGCAGCATTTGCTTCCATAGCTGCAAAGGGGTATGGAATGGCCTTCTCAGTTGCTATTTGGAGTGTTAGTGCTCTTTTCTTATATGCAGGGCATAGTGATTTATCAGTAGATTCATGTGGGCCTTTGCAATTGATACATGGATGCTGAGTGTTGTTGCAAGTTGTCAACTCTTTAGGATAGGATGCTTTACAATTACTACATGCTAGGGGAATTTCATTGCATTTGTTTGTTGAGTGTCCCAGTTTGAGACACTTCTGACACTGGATGGGCTTTGGTTTGTATTCCTTGTGCGGTTTGATTAAGTAAGCCTTGTCAAGGGTCATTACAATCATGTACATGTAAAACTTGATACCTGTGAAAAACCATACATTACCAGTCAATTGAAAAAATTAATTTGCACCATTAATGCGTGGCAGAATTTTGTCAAAATCCTGGGGGTGCGGGGGGGGGGAAGTTGGAGCCAATTTTCCCCAATCAAGTGAAAATGACAGTGAAAACTAGAGCCATATATCACCATAAAGGCAAAGATATACTAAAGAACAATGACCTGTTTGTGTGGATGCTTGAATTACATGGGCTTATTGTGTTGACAAGATTTTTGAAGAAACTAAATTTCAGCTGGTGGGGGGGGGGTAAACTGGGATCTGGGGTGGGCAGTTACCAAAAACCCCTCATCTTCTGTCCAATAGTAAAGTACACCCCTGCTATTCAATGTGATCTATTTAAGCAAGGTAAAACGCCTAAACACAGCTTGCTGCATAGACACATGAAAAAACATATCAGACAAAGATTTTTTCTAACAAACTACCTGTCAAAAATTGAAGCCAATAGCTCATTACCCTGTATAACTGGTTAAGAAATTTTCTGTATAGATTTTCACATGGTAGGTCTGTTTGATATGTTTTTTTTTTGTGAATATTGATATTTAATAAAAAAAAATGAATTTCTCTCATCCATGTATAGAGGAATTACAAATGAGTTTGCCAGTACCTGAAAGAAATTTCCAGTGCCAAGTCTATTGCACCCACTCCCCTCCCAAGGAGTTGGTCAATCCCCATAATAAACACTAATTTCTCAAAGTGGACTAACAAACTTACCTTCATGGCTTTCATACAGAAAACATTTGCTGAATTTAATACAATTACATATAAGGACCAAATCCCAATTTTTATTGATGGGTCCAAAATGAATGAGAAGGTGGCATGTAGAGCTTTTCTCCCATCTCTCAATATTGCTATGGGTGAGAGACTGTATGATATCTATTTATAATGTATGCAGAGTTAAATGCCATAATCATGGCATTAGCAGACATTCTGAATAATCATCCTTTGATTCCTAATTTGAAAAGTTTTTTTCAAAAACCTAATTTGACAAGTTGACACAATGGGGCGGAGGGGGGATCCAGTCTTATGAATCTTAGGTAGACCATAGATCTTGGGTGCTGAACAACCCCTAGGATAATATTTGTTATAAAACTGTGGGGTAATGTGAAAATTATTTTTCATTGACTCTAATTCCTTTCTTGTTGATTTTACATATTTATCTGTAGGATCAAAATCAAGTTTTTTGTATGTAATAGTGTCCAAAATAATGGATTTGATTTGATTATTATAATCTTCAGTGTTCATAATTACGATCGTGTTTCCCTTATCGGCTCTGGTGATAGTAAGGAATTTATCCTTTTTCAAATCAGAAAGGATTTTAATGTCATTTAAAAATTAAATGTCATTCAATACCCTGTCATTAAAAATTAAATGTCATACAGTAGGGGATTTCAATAACCTCTTCCCGTGATATAATGTGTCCTCTGAAGTCAATTCTGATGTTTTTAGCACTCTATCTATTAGTGCTTTAGAAATATTTTAAAAGCTTCTAAAGTAGAATTTTGGAAAATTTTGAGTTTGGGGAGAAGGGGATTTTAAAAACCTCTTCCTGTGATATAACATCTTGTCTGAAGTTGATTCTGATGTTTTTAGCACTCTATCTTTTAGTACTTTAGAAATACTTTAAAAGCTTTTGAAGTAGAATTTTAGAAAATTTTGAGTTTGGGTGGAAGAGGGATTTCAAAACATCTTCCCATGACATAATTTGTCCTCTAAAGTCGATTCTGCTGTTTGTAGCGCTCTATGTCTTAGCACTTTAGAAATATTTAAAAAAGCTTCTGCAGTAGAATTTTGGACAATTTTGAGTTTGGGGGGAAGGGGGATTTCAATAACCTCTTCCCGTGATATAACGTGTCCTCTGAAGTCGATTCTGATGTTTTTAGCACTCTATCTATTAGTGCTTTAGAAATATTTTAAAAGCTTCTAAAGTAGAATTTTGGAAAATTTTGAGTTTGGGGGGAAGGGGGATTTTAAAAACCTCTTCTCTTGATATAACGTCTCATCTGAAGTTGATTCTGATGTTTTTAGCACTCTATCTTTTAGTACTTTAGAAATACTTTAAAAGCTTCTGAAGTAGAATTTTAGAAAATTTTGAGTTTGGGTGGAAGAGGAATTTCAAAAACATCTTCCCATGACACAAATTGTCCTCTAAAGTTGATTCTGCTGTTTGTAGCATTCTATGTCTTAGCGCTTTAGAAATATTTCAAAAGCTTCTAAAGTAGAATTTTGGAAAATTTTGAGTTTGGGGGGAAGGGGGATTTCAAAAACATTTTCCCATAATATAATTTGTCCTCTGAAGTCGATTCTGGTTTTTGTAGCACTCTATCTATTAGTGCTTTAGAAATATTTTAAAAGCTTCTAAAGTAGAATTTTGGACAATTTTGAGTTTGGGGGGAAGGGGGATTTCAATAACCTCTTCCGGTGATATAACGTGTCCTCTGAAGTCGATTCTGGTGTTTTTAGCACTCTATTTATTAGTGCTTTAGAAATATTATAAAAGCTTCTAAAGTAGAATTTTGGAAAATTTTGAGTTTGGGGGGAAGGGGGATTTTAAAAACCTCTTCCCGTGATATAACGTTGCATCTGAAGTCCATTCTGATGTTTTTAGCACTCTATCTTTTAGTACTTTAGAAATACCTTAAAAGCTTCTGAAGTAGAATTTTAGAAAATTTTGAGTTTGGGTGGAAGAGGGATTTCAAAAACATCTTCCCATGACATAATTTGTCCTCTAAAAAACAATTAGGTTATTTTTACTGGTCTCTCTTGTCAAATCCTTTCCCTAATTAATACAGTTTAAATGGTCTTATCAACACAGAGGTGTTTGGCATGTGCCTGCTACCCTCAAGCATAAGGGTTTCTGATAAACAAAGTTGTGACATCACAACAAACCTGGTTTTATTATACCATAACAATAGTCAGCAAGAATAGGAAATTAAATGGTTTAGGATTTAAATAGGATTTTGGAATATATTTTAATGAACAAGGTTAAAAGCTGAAGTTGTGTAAGGTAAGCAGTGATTTATAATTATGATAGCAATATAGGATGAAATATGAGTTAAAACAAATAGTAATGTGCAGTAATTTACCATTATATAGAGGGGGGGGGAGGAGTGGAGGTAAGTACTTCAAAGTACCTTCCCGGGACATACCTTAGCATGTACATCCATCCCTGAAAGTTTCATTTTCCTAACCCAACCCCTTTCCAAGATAGCCAAAAGTAACTAAAGTAGAATTTTACCAAACCTTCAGCTAGCCTATGCAATTTTTAAGCCCTAGTAACAAGAAAAGGATAGAAATAGTCCTAGTAGCTTGATAGCATTTCCGAGGGTTTATTTTAGGTTTTGGATTAAGTCTTGAAAGTTTAATTTTTGGGATGTTACAAAACACATTCCCAAAAGGATATGTTTTGGGTTTTAGATCCATCCCTGAAAGTTTCAGACATCTAGGCCTAGCTTACCCTAACTTAGGCCTAATAACTTCCTAAATACCATAAATCTCATCACTCAGAATTTTACCTTCTGATAAAGAACCCTAACTGACTTCATCAGCTTTTCTAATAAATTAGCAAACAAAATATCTTTCTTTTTAGGTAGGCTATTTTGTTAGCACAGCCTAAGTCTAATATCTCTCCTTCATAAATTAAAACCCCTTCCAAGACCTCTTAATTAGAAAGAAATGACAAACAAAGAACAATTACACTTCAGCCTTTCGGAAACTTTGCGTCGGTTATATTTGAGCACACAGAGGCTCTGGTATTCATCAGTCAGCTTTTGAAGTTTATCTAACTTGCTGGGTGTCACAGATTGCATTTTTGAAATTTGAATTTTAT
This sequence comes from Artemia sp. Kazakhstan ARC1039, assembly GCA_029168905.1. Lineage (NCBI taxonomy): Eukaryota > Metazoa > Arthropoda > Branchiopoda > Anostraca > Artemiidae > Artemia > Artemia sp. Kazakhstan ARC1039. Next base: position 33,007 of record JAQQPU010005490.1, read on the forward strand.
AAAAAGAACTAAATTCATCTGTCAAATATTGTTTTGTCAAAAATAGGTTCGAAAATTTTATGAAAGCTGGTAAAAATAAAATCTAAATTAATATGAATTGTTTGCTAAGCAACTAATTTTACTTCTTTTTCAGGGGAGCTTCTATTAGGGATTTGATTTTGAATAATACGATGCCTTATAAAATATTTAAACATATAAAACGTGGCTTTCGTAATGAGAACTTTACTCCTATTCATGAGTTTTGGGCTCTGTTTGGCATGGGAATCGTTTGAACTTGAAATATTTGATGTTGTTGAAGAAGTTAATACGAATTTTTATGAGTTCTTAGACGTTGCCCCTGTAAGTAAGCTATTAGCCTATAAGCTCAACCAGGCCTAGGGCCAAGTTTAATTGAGTTAAAACTTCCTTATTGAGAGTTTTCCTTTGGTGATTTTCCTTGAACAGGTGAACTTCAGCTCCTTAATTTAATGCATAGCCTACCTTCCAACATAGGCTAAAATGTAGATGGAACATAAGATAAGTTATTATCAGATCCTCAGAAGCAGATAGGCCTATGGCCTGTTTTTAAAAATTTGCCTATAGTAGTTCATCATGTAAAGGCAGGGTTGTTGTTTGTGGTTGCAGTTGCCCCCCAATAATTTGGAAAAAACAAATATAAAGCCCATGCCCCTTGATTAGGCTATCTGGATATGAACCCCTCTTGCTCCCCCCCCCCCTCCATAAAAATGCTGGAGATTTGCCCTTATGTAACAGTAAGCTAATTCAAATATGCTGTTAATTCTATGAGGAATACGAAGGTAGTTAGTGACCCCAAATAAAAGGTTTTCAAAGATTTATGACTAACCATGTCCACAGGACTTACAGCCAATTAGTCAATTGAGATTGTTCATGTCATATAAGCTTTGCCGGTAAAATTCTACTTTAGCTACTTTTGACTATCTTGGAAAGGGGTTTGGTTAAGAAAATGAAACTTTCAGGGATGGGTCTACAGGCTAAAGTATGTCCTGGGAAGATATTTTGAAGTACCCACCTCCACTCCTTCTCCCTCTAGAGGGTCCTGACCTTTGATGACCTTTAAAAATATGTGAATTTTTGAAGTGAAACCTTGCAAAATAGATCTTCTGCTCAAATGAAGTACAACAAAATTGTTTTCAGCTTCACAACTTTGCTCAATCCCAATTTATAAGGTTTTAAAGATATGCAAATACATTTCCTGAATTTTGAAAATTAACATTGATATGGCTTAAAATACTACTCAAATAACAGGAATTGCATTTTCAGAACTAAAGCCAGAGAAAAAGAATCTTATAACTAAAAATTAAGGTAAAATGTTGTTTTGTCAAAATTTCAATAGGTATAGACCTGTCATGTAGGCAAATTTCAGGATCCTCTAGAGGGAGAAGGAGAGGAGATAAGTACTTCAAAATACCTTCCCGTGACATATTTTAGTCTGTAGACTCATCCCTGAAAGTTTCATTTTCCTAACCTCACCCCTTTCCAAGATAGGTAAAAGTAACTAAAGTAGAATTTTACCAGCTTTGCCTGCTAGGAAAGCCCACTGGAATTGCAACAGGAATAACCAAGATTTTTGTGTTGATTAATGATAAACAATGTCCACTAGACTTGTATCCTAAATAGGGTACTGAAGTCCTCAGCTCCTATTTCAAAACCTTCATTATTTTGAAGATTTATAAAATTGGGTAAATTTATAGAATAGTAGATTGGTAAATATTTACCAAATCATATTATTGAGTAATGACTAAAGTGAATATACCACTCAATGCCTTTTTTTAATGCTCTTTGCAAATATAATAATAATTTTTGTCAGAAATGAATTTTAGCACCCACCCCTATATATACCAATTCAGGGTATATATTTGGGTAAATTTTTGCCAAATCATATTACTGCTAAAATTCTTTATTCAGTTCAATAAAGGGTAAATTTTTCACAAATCATATAATTGACTTACAAATAAAGTAAACATACCACTTGATGCCTTTTTTTATGCTCTTTACAAATATAATAATCATTTTTGTCAGAAATGAATTTTAACCCAACCTCTATATATACCAATTTGGGTTTATATTTACACATTAGGGGGTGGGGGTAAATTTTAAACTTGAATTTTACCCCCACCCCCCTAATGTGCAAATATTTACCCTGAATTGGTATAAATAAGGGTGGAGGTAAAATTTTTTCCGACAAAAATGATTATTATATTTGTAAAGAACATAAAAAAAGGCATTGAGTGGTATATTCACTTTAGTTGTAACTCAATAATATGATTTGGTAAATATTTACTTGTAGATCTTCCAAAAAGGACATGCTAAAAACAAAAGAGATATTTATCTTAAATCTAAATCTTAAATTGCAGCTAGGAGCAGTCTAAGGATTTCTTGGGTAAGGCTTATGTTAACAGACTAATCAGATAGATAAAAAAAAACATACCACTAGCATCAGAATTTCATCCTGAGTCCAAATATAACACTTATTTCTGTTGCAAATTATTTTCAAAATTATAGTCCAGGACTTTTAGGGTTTGACCCGGACAAAATTGCAATATAAACGAAAATGGTACCAAAATGATCAGAAAAAAATTCTGTACAACATACTAAAAGTCCCCATAAATCCAAGTGGGGCGAGTACCCAAAAAACAGGGGAAATTGGGAAAAATGCAGAACATGCCCAGAAAATAGTTCAAGGTGAGTTTTCTGGGGCTTTCCCATACGCTGATCACGAAACTGACATCTAAAATTCAGTATAGAATAAAAGTACTGCAGAAAATGGGGGGAAGAGGGGAAAAAATTTAAAAATACAGGGTAGGGGTAGAAAGCACTTTGAAATATGTTTTCTGGGGTCTTTCTATCTGCTGATCCCGAAACTGACATCTAAAATGAAATAAAGAACATGAGCCCCACCATAACGGGGGAAAAGAGGGGAAGAAAAGGGACAATTGAAGTCAGGGGTAGAAATCAGTTTGAAATGTGTTTTCTGGGGTTTTCCTATCTGCTGGTCACGAAACTGACCCCTAAAATGAAGGAAAGAAAACTAGAACCGTGAAAACCAAACAAAACTGGAGGAAATAACGGAAAAGGGGAAGGGAAGCCTGACTCCTGAGGCAGCTGCTAATGGCTAATAAGTAGGCCTATGGACAAAATAACTCGCTTAAGTATCAAACTTTTACTTTCTTGAATGACAGACATTTCTTACAACCATTTGAATTACTAAACATAAAGAAAACAACCAAAGATTGGTGATACTTATGATTCAATCTGTGACAGCTGTTAGTTTCGTTACTTGACGCTGTACCTCCTTTACTGTTGTCTTTGATGGATACAGCACTGGTCTAACCACAAAAGATGCTACCCACAACTGACAGTGTAAGGGAAGCCAGTATCAAGTGATTGATTTCAGTTTAGGGATGAAGCTCCAGAAAAAGAAGTAAGAGTTTTTGAGCAACTCTCAGAACAAACAGCAAATTATAAGCTACATCGGGGTAAAACTCAGAGCCAAAGGATTTGAAGTTGTCCATGCAAAGGACAATGCTGACTATCTAATCGTGAAGACTGCCGTAACAAAAGCAGAAAACTCTGAAACAGTAGTTTTTGGCAACGACACTGACCTTCTGATTCTACTCTTGTATCACCTCAAGCCTAATGCAAAAACACTTTACTTGTCAACAAACGCAAAAGAAGCGATAACATGGTTCTGGTGCCTCAATGAAGTTAAAAAAAAAAATGGGAGAAGTATCCAGGCTACTTCTGGTAGGGCACGCACTCTTGGGATGTGAAACGACCTCACGAGTTTTCGGACTTGGAAAGCAAGATGTGCTACCTCTTTTGAAGAAGAGAGAAGTGTTCAGAAAAAAATGCAAAGTGTTTCTGGATGAATCATCATCTAAAGATGAAATTGTGAAAGCGGGTGAATATCTTCTCCTCAGCTTGTATAAAGCATGACCAAACAAAGATCTCACTAAGCTGCGAGATCAAATTTTCTTGGAAAAAGTTTCTTTGTCAAATACTAAGGCGTTTGTTAAGCCTGAAAGGCTTCCGCCAACCAAAGCTGCAGCTTCATTCCACTCCCAGCAAGTGCGCCTCCAGGTATCCCGTTGGAAAGCGGAACCAGCTGACTGGGGTTGGGTCCTCAGAGACCATAAATACTCACCTGTGCCTACTTATTAGCCATTAGCAGCTGGCTCAGGAGTCAGGCTTCCCTTCCCCTTTTCTGTTATATCCTCCAATTTTGTTCAGTTTTCATGGTTCTCGTTTTCTTTCCTTCATTTTAGGCGTCAGTTTTGTGATCAGCAGATAGGAAAACCCCAGAAAACACATTTCAAACTGATTTCTACCCCTGACTTCAATTGTCCCTTTTCTTCCCCTCTTTCCCCCGTTATGGTGGGGCTCATGTTCTTTATTTCATTTTAGATGTCAGTTTTGGGATCAGCAGATAGAAAGACCCCAGAAAACATATTTCAAAGTACTTTCTACCCCTACCCTGTATTTTTAAATTTTTTCCCCTGTTCCCCCCGTTTTCCGTAGTACTTTTATTCTATACTGAATTTTAGATGTCAGTTTCGTGATCAGCGTATGGGAAAGCCCCAGAAAACTCACTTTAAACTATTTTCTGGGCATGTTCGGCATTTTTCCCATTTCCCCCCGCATTTCCCACTTTTCGCCTGTTTTTCGGGTACTCGCCCCACTCGGATTTATGGGGACTTTTAGTATGTTGTACAGAATTTTTTTCTGATCATTTTGGTACCATTTTCGTTTATATTGCAATTTTGTCCGGGTTCAACATTTTTTTGAGCTAAAAGTCCTGGACTATTACTTCTAAGCTTCTTTAAGTTTCTTCAATTTTCCTGTTTTTTTTCACAGAAATGTCATGGCAGCAATTCAATTTGAAAAATACTAAATTTTGCTGAAAGCTGTGATTTGAATTGAAATATACTAAATCTTGTTGAGTGGTGATTTGATATGAAAAATACTAAATCTTGTTGAGTGGTGATTTGATTTGAGAAAAAGTAAACAGTTTGAATTATTCATTTTTTGGGGAAAAACTTATCACATTGCTGCCACCAAAGTGTTACAATGCTGCTGGTGCATCACAAGCGGCATGTGTGGCACTATGAGCATCCAGTTGCAAACAGTTTGTGGTAACAAACTGTAAGCAAGGAGCAACCCAGCTCAATAGTAATCAAATTTCTAAAAAACTGAAATTTGATACCAATGGAACATCAACAGAATCAGATTTTTATGCTGATTTCAAATATATAAGTTTCATCAAGTTTATTCTTACCCATCAAACTTTACAAGACTGAAAAAATTGCTTTATTTTTGAAAACAGGGGGAAACAACCCCTAAAAGTCATAGAATCTTAATGAAAACACCATCAGATTTAGCAAATCAGAAAACCCTACTGTACAGGTTTCAAGGTCCTATCTTAAAAAATGTGGAATTTTGTATTTTTTTGCCAGAAGACAGATCACAGATGCACATTTATTTTATTATTTTTTTTCCTGGGGTGATTGTCAGTAGTCCTAGAATATTGCAACAGCACTCATTCAAACAGAAATTAAAAGTTATAGTGCTTATTTTAAGTAACCAAGAAAATTTGAGGGCAACTAGGCCCCCTCCCACATTCCTTTTTTTCCCAAAGTCAGCTGATCAAAATATTGAGACAGCCATTTTGTTCAGCATAGTTAAAAAATTTGATAATTGTCTTTGAGGATGAGTTAATCCTCTGCAGTCCCCAGGGGAAGGGCTACAAGTTATGAACTTTGCTCATTGTTTACATACAGTATTGGTTATTGGGAAGTATACAGACGTTTTCAGAGGGATTTTTTTTTAGCCCTTCCCCTGGGAACTGTGGGGGATTAAGTCATCCTCAAAGAAATAGTTATCAAATTTTTTGACTATACTGAACAAAATGGCTATCTCAATATTTTGATTGGCTGACTTCTGGAAAAAATGAATGTGGGAGGGGGCCTAGTTGCCCTCAAATTTTCTTGGTTACTTAAAATAGGCACTATAACTTTTAATTTCCATTCAACTGAGCACTGTCGCGATATTCTAGGACTACTGATGATCACCTCTAGAAAAAAAATAAATGAACATTTGTGATATTTCTTCTGGCAAAAAAAAAATCCACATTTTTGCAGATAGGACCTTGAAACCTGTACAGTAGAGTTCTCTGATTTGCTGAATCTGATGGTGTTTTCCTTAAGATTCTATGACCTGTAGGGGTTATTTCCCCTTTTTTTTCAAAAATAAAGCAATTTTTTCAGTCTTGTAAAATTTGATGGGTAAGACTAAACTTGATGAAACTTATACATTGAAATCAACATAAAAATTCAATTCTTTTGATGTTCCGTTGGTATCAAATTTCAGTTTTTTTAGAGTTTTGATTACTATTGAGCCAGGTTGCTCCTTACTTACAGTTTGTTACCACAAACTGTTTGAAACTGGATGCTCATAGTGCCAGTTTGTGCCACACATGCTGCATGTGGCACGTCGGCAGCGCTGCAATACTTCGGTGGCGGCACCGTGATTGGGTGATGGAATGAATGTCATATTTGGATTCAGGATGAAATTCTTAAGCTAGTGGTAAGTTTTTCCCAAAAGAAATGAATAGTTCAAACTGTTTAGTATTTCTCAAATCTAATCACTGCTCAACAAGGTTTAGTTTTTTCATATCAAATCACCACTCAATAAGATTTACTATATTTCAACTCAAATCACAGCTTTCAGCAAAATTTAGTATTTTTCAAATTGAATTGCTCCCATAACGTTTCTGCAAAAAAAAAAAGAAAATTGAAGAAACTTAAAGAAGCTTTGAAGGAATTTTGAAAATAATTTGCAATAGAAATGAGTGTTATATTTGGACTCAGGATGAAATTCTGATGCTAGTGGTGTGTTTTTTTATTCATCTGATTAATTTGTTAATATAAACCTTATCCAATTTCTCCTTTTAGAGCTCTTGAATGATGACTAGTTGTGTGCAAGGTTCACTGGTGACCAGGTGCTGCTCCATCTTCAGTGGCATCCCAATTGAGTTTACACTTTCTGGAGGACCACTCAGCATCTTAGACTTCATTTAAAAACGTCAATAGATTTAGCAGTAATTGTTACATTAGATAGTTTGTTCCAATTGTTGACAATATGTGTTGAGAAGAATTAAGTACGAAAGAGGAAGGAAAGCTATGCCATTTACATTTACAAAGTTCTCAAGCAAGTGCACCCCGACACCGGTGTTTCTAGCAAAGCAATGAGCATCATGAATAGCTTTGTCACCGATATCTTTGAAAGGATTGCCGCGGAAGCCTCTCGTCTAGCTCACTACAACAAGAGGTCCACCATCACTAGTAGAGAGGTTCAAACTGCTGTGAGGCTACTCCTACCCGGGGAACTTGCCAAGCACGCTGTTAGTGAAGGCACTAAAGCTGTAACAAAATACACAAGCTCTAAATAAGGGATTTTCCCCGTATATTACCGCCCAATCAGCCTCTAGATGTTGTACTCTGCTTGACAAGTTTCATGTGATGACCTCTAATTCTTGAATTGGTACCAACAGGAGGGAATAATGCTGAGAGAACATTAACCCTCAATAATTTAAAGGTTAAAATGGCATCCCCTCTATTTCTCCTGTAAACAAGTATAGTGAGATTCAGCTTTGATAGTCTTACAAGGTAAGAAAGCTCTTGCATGCTGGATATCACTTTAATGATATGTCTCTGCACATCTTCAAGAACCTTCATGTCTTCTTTAAAATATAGAGAGGCAAGAGACGTTCCAACTTCAAGCTTAGGATGCACAAGTCCTTTGTAAAGAAGACTGATTACTTAGGGGAACAAGTGGAATGGAGTTGATTTACTGCTGATAATGGAAGGAGCATCATTGATGAAGATATTAAATAGTTTAGGACCCAAGACACTTCCCTGAGGAACTCCACTCAGAACTTGCATTGAGGAAGAAAAAATAAAATTACCAGAGTCATCAAATAACTGAACACACTGATTTTTCAAATAAAGAAAATCAAGTATCCAGAGAATAGATTTCTCTTCAAGCTTTACTGTGCATAATTTAATTGCATGTCAATTGTGACACACTTTGTCAAAAGCTTTAGAAAAGTCAAGCAGAATCATGTCAGCAGGCCCCCATATATCAAGCAACTAGGTGATGTGATCATATGATTCATGGAGATTGGTGTCAACAGATCTACCAGAACAAAATTCATGTTGTGAATTGTGTAGAACATTGTTTGCTTCAAGGTGTTTAACAACTGCAGAATTGATTATTCTTTCAAGAACCTTAACAACTGCTAATGTCATGCTGATGGGTCAATAATTTTCAGCAAGGTCCTTAATACCTTTTTAAAAAATAAGAATGATGTGTGCAGTTTTTCAGTCCTGAGGTAGTTTAGAAAGATTTAATAATAACTTGAACAGTAGGGAAAGAGGTTGAAACAAGACTGTATGGCATTCCTGTCGGATACATGGGTGAATGCCCTCTGGACCAACATATTTATTCAGTTTGAGGGATTTAAGTTCCTTTAGAACCAAAGTATCTGTAATCAGAATTGGTTCCTTATGTGATACATCATATAAAGGAGGTGTAGGATATACAATACTGGAATTGGATGAAAAAACAAAAGAGAAATATTGGTTGAAAATTTACTACCAAAACTGATTTACTACTATGCAGGATATCTGGTATTATGCATTTGCTGCTACATTTTTGAGTGGCATAATGCCAGAAAGATTTATGGTTATCCTTAACTTCCTCAACCAGTTTTTCCTCAAACCTTCTCTTCAAATCCTTTATTTGATTTTTTGTTTGATTACAAAAGAATTTGAAGACTAGATTATTTTCTGTCATCTTATTTTTTCTATAGTGATTCCATGCTCTGTGTTTTCTATTGATTAACTTGCTTACTTTAGTAGTCAAAAAGGGTAAGCTTTTTGCCTGAAAAATTCTGGTGCATGACTTTTCAACATTTAGGGTTTCTGTTTTTACATTTGACCAACTCTCCTCAACATCATCAGTAATAATCTTTTTCCAGTTGAGTTTGGCAAGTTTTTCAGAGACTAAGATCTCTCTCTTCATGGCCGCTAGAAATAGTTTTGCAAGACCCATCACTACAATTCATGTGGAGTCTTGCATTTTGCTGCATTGAATTCAAGCTTCCTCTTCTTCTAATTCACAGCAGGCTGGCTATTCAGTTGATACTATTTAGCCCTCTTCTTTTTGCTTCACTCTGTGGGCTAAAGAGCTACTGTCTTGGTTGTCTCTTATTTATTAGATATTCTCAGATATCTTTCAGTAGATCTTTTGACTCAAGGAGTTCAAATATAAGATGATAGATATCAATTTCTGTGCTCTGTGTGCAGGTATAGTTGGCTAGGCTCTTGGCTGATAATGAGATTTTGTGGTGTTTGAAGCATTTTAACAGTTTACAAAGCAAGGTATGTTGTGCAGACGTCAGCATATTACATTCAAATAGGCAATGGTCAATTGTTTCATTATTCATATTACAATGCCTGCAAAGAGGGGACAGGGGAATTGAACCACTTGAATTAGAAAACTTATATGAGAATGCAAGGAAATTTAGTCCATTTGTTCCAGAACGAATTCTATGATAAATTTTAGAAAGATACTTATTGGGAAAGGGGGAAAGGATAGGATTAATCTTATTAAAATTAATATCTGATAGCCTCCATCGGTAAATATCTCTAATTGGGATTGGTCTCCCACTTGGCTGGTCAATATTTATAGCATTTTTTGCTATTTCATCAACCTGATGATTACCACTTATGCCAGAGTGACTAGGAGTGTACTGAAAATAAGTTTTTATGCCACTTGAAGCAAGATTATCAATAATACTGAGACAATGATAAGTGTCAATGTCCAACTTATATTGAGGAGCTGAAGCCAGCAACTCATGGCTTGATAGAGAGTCGGAATATATGATAATATTATTTGAATTTGCAATCAAAGGTTGGTTTTCTTTAAGGTGTTCTAATGCCATGATTATGGTATTTAACTCAGCAGACATTATAGATAAATTATTATATAATCTCTCACCCATTGCAATTTTCAGGTGAGGAAGGAAAACACCACTGGCAACCTTCTCATTCATTTTTGACCCATCAACAAATATTTGGAAGTGATTTTTATAGGTAATTGTATTAAGTTCTGCAAATTTTTTCTGGACAAAAGCAATGGCGGTTAAATCTTTATTCCACTTTGAGAACTCATTATTTATTATGGGACTTGACCAATTCCATGGGGGGGGGGGATCGAGGGAAAGTTGGTGCAATAGACTTTGCTGGTATGGGGAACTTCTTCTGAATATTGGCATACTCATCTGCAATGCCTCTATACATGGCTGGATTTCTTAACCAATTATGTAGTGTGTGTGAGCTATTTGATTCAATTTTTGTAAGATGTCTTGTCAAGAGAAAGCTACGTCTCGCCCTTATTGTTGTTAATCCACTCTCCATAAGCAGAAACTTGGTGCTTGTAGGTTTCCTAAGACCAAATATGAGACGTATTATATCATTTTGTGTTGTTTCAATTTTTCGCATCTGGGTCTTTGCACATGCACCATAGACGATGAGCCCATAGTCAATATGGGGTCTTATATGTGATTTATAAAACTGGAGTAAGGTTTTCTCCTTACAACCCCAGGGTGTGGAAAGAAGTCTTTTTAGTATATTTGCTTTTCTATAGCATTTTTTTTATTGTGTTTGAAATGTGGAGGTGGAAATTAAGTTTTTGGTCAAGCATGAGACCTAGGTAATTAATATGATTATCTTCTGGAATAGTTGTTTTATTTAGAGTTAGTTTTGCATTAACATGGTTTTTCTTCCGGTGAAATTGGATTATTTTTGACTTGGTGGGTGCAATGGGTAAATCTGAATGTTGAGAGAATTTTTCAAACTGGAAAATTGACTTTTGCAGATTTGACTGTGCTATCTGGAAGGTGTTGCCAGATGACCATAGCACTAGATCATCAGCATATTGTAGATTCGTGTGGGGTAGGTTCATGTCCCAGAGATATAGGGCAAATAGGAGGCAACTGAGGACTGCTCCCTGAGGTAGGCCTTTGGTTATTGTCTTTTGGGGTGAAGAGGCTGAACCAACACAAACAATGAAACTTTGCACTTCTATGAAGGATTTAATAAAAGATACTAGCTTAGGGGGTACTCCAAAGTTTGCAAGTTTGTTTAAAAGGATTTGGTGGTTCACATTGTCATATGCCCCTTCAAAATCTAGGAAAGCTGCAACTAGGGCATTATTTTTTGAGAAAGATTCATTTATTGCATTTGTTAGCAAAATGAAAGCATCTGTTGAGGAGTGGTGTTTCCTGAATCCAGTTTGAGTGTGAGGGATCATATTATTTTTTTCAACAAACCAGAGGAGTCTGTGATAAATCATTTTCTCCATTATTTTCCCCATCACAAGAGTAATCATTATGGGCCTATAAGACTCAGGGTTATCTTTTGGTTTATTTTTCTTTAGGATTGGTAGGAGGGACAAACATTTCCATATATTGGGGAACCTAGAAGATGCCCAAGCGTGATTATAACAATTTAGCAATTCTTGTTTGTATGAAGGTGTGAAATTCTTTATCCATGTAGGGTGTATATTGTCATGGCTGCCGCTAGTTTTTGTTCTAATATGATGTATTGCATTATTCAATTCCTGGATTGAAAATGGATTAGTTATGTACTCGGATCCTGGGCGTGGTTGGTAGGAACTTGGGTTCATAGGAATTGTGGACAGTTTGCTTTGATTATTTGATGTTAGCTTATTAACAAAAAGAGTTGCAAATAGGTTAGCTTTTCCATTATCATTGTCATAATGGGTATTATTATGTATAAGCTCATACAGGAGTGGGTTGGGGGAAGTCTTTTTCCCACAGATGTGGCTTATGACTTTATGTATAATTGGCTCATGCGTTTCTCTGGAGAGATTATTTGCAAAATTATTCCAGTATTTATATTTAGCATCTATTATAGTCCTTTTTAGATTAGATTCTGCTTGTAATTTTTTTAAATATGTAGTAGGTGATGGTTTTTTTTTATGAATTCTGTCCTAGCTGCCTTTTTTATCCTCCATTTATTTAGGCACTCATTTGTCCACCATGCTTTAGGAATTTGTTTAGGGAATGTTTTCTTAGGTGTTGTCCTGGGGATAGCATGATTAGCTGTATTTATTAGTAAAGATGTCAAGGCTTCAGCATGTGTGTCAACTGTTGTGTTAGAAATGCAATAACTTTGGGTAAAACTTGTAATTTCATCATTTAGCTTATTTTGGAACATAGACCAATTTGCTTTAGTGTTGATATACCTGGAGGTATGAGATAAAGTTTCAGCAGGTTCATTTAGGGAGCAAACTATAGCAAAGTGGTCAGTACATAGACTATCAATTTTATTTATGTAAATTTTGTTCAAAAAATTTAATGACACAATTTGTAGGTCAATTGTGGAGAATCTACCACTTTTGGGGTTGAAATATGTATTCAGGTTTGGAGGGGTAGCAACAGCTAATTCATTATTATTTGAAGTCATATGCTCAATGAATTTACCAGGTTTATTTGCTGGTTTATTCACCCACAATAGGCTGTGGGCATTGAAATCACCACAAATAATGATATTTTTTAACATATTAGAATTATTTATATAATTAAAGAAATCCTTGGCATCTGTAGTTTGGCCATTAGGGTTATAAAAGCTTATTATGTAGGTTTTTAAATTATTCAGCCAAAGACTGATACCAATTACATCAACATCATTTGCAAAATCTGGAAAATTGATGCCACAAAAATTTATATTATTATTAACTAATAAAGCTACCCCACCTCCTTTACTCTCTGAAGATCTATCCTATCTCAGGATAGTATATCCCAGAGACTTAATTTGTTGATTTTGGGTTAAACGAGTTTCCTGTAGGCAAGCAATATTAATGGAATTATTATTCATAAATGATATTAGTTCATTTAGCTTATTTTCTGTGAGTGATCTTACATTCCATTGGAGTATTGATAAATGTTGTGTTGTTGATTTATTCTTCATATGACTGTGTATCAATGTTCAGCTTTGTTAAAAGTAAAGCAAGATCTTTTTTTGCTTGAATGAGCGTATCATCTGGGATGTAGATTTTTGCCAATTCTGCAATAATTTTTGTTTTCTGTAGTTGATGTATGTTCATGGCCTGAACTGCATTACCAGTTTAGAATGAATAAGCATATATTTGGGGATTGCATTTTTGGTTGCGCATCCTGTTTGTTGGTTAAGGGATTGATTCCTGGTAGTGTTTCTGGTTTGTTTCTTCTTGGGAGGGGGGGCCAGGCTGACCTCATCTCACCGGACAAGGAGGCTTGTTGATTCCTTCTGATAGGGATTTGAGCTAGGGGGCTTAGAAGATGGTGTTTTATATGGGGTGCTTGATGCATTGGGGGCATTTGACTTGGGGGTTTTGGTTGGTTTCATTACAGGCTTTATTTGGTATCGTTGGGCAGCATTTGCTTCCATTGCTGCAAAGGGGTATGGGATGGCCTTTTCTGTTGATATTTGGAGTGTTAGAGCTCTTTTCTTGTATGCAGGGCATAATGATTTATTTGTAGATTCATGTGGGCCTTTGCAATTGATGCATGTAGGCTGAGTGTTGTTGCAAGTTGTCAGCTCTTTAGGATGGAAAGCTTTACAATTACTACACTCTCGGAGAATTTTATTACATTTGTTTGTTGTGTGTCCCAGTTTGAAACACTTCTGACACTGGATAGGCTTAGGTTTGTATTCCTTGTGTGGTTTGATTTGCCCAAATAGGAATAATTTTTCTGGGATATCAATTTTATCCTTCAGTGTGAATAAGAAGGATCTACTAGTTTTTAGGCCATTAGAGTTAGGTTTTCCAAGTTGGGTAACATCCTCAACTGGGATTGTGTTTCCAGCCCTATCTGA
>JAQQPU010005491.1:0-46967 GCA_029168905.1 Artemia sp. Kazakhstan ARC1039
CATTCGATTAGAAATTCAAAGGGCTAGTTTCCTTCTTATAAGTCGAAGCGATTGGAAGGGAACTAGCCACTCCGCAACGCCCATCATTCCCCCAAACACATCCAATCAAAATTTTGATATAGCCATTTTGTTCAGCGTAGTTGATTTCCAGATATAAAATATGTTTCTGAGGAGGACACTCCCCAACAACCATCAGGGCAAGGGTTTTAAGTTATGTCCTGGGGTATCTAAGGTTTTTATAGAAGGCGTTGTCATAGAAACTTCAGAAGGGGCTCATTTGATTGAAAATTCGAAGGGCTAGTGCTGTTTTTGCTAGTCGAAACTGATTGGAGGGCAACTAGCCCCCCCCCACGTCCATCATTCACCCAAACACATCCAATCAAAATTTTGAGATAGCCATTTTGTTTAGCGTAGGCTAGTTGATTTCCAGATAGAAAATATGTTTTTGAGAAGGACACTCCCCCACAACTTTCAGGACAAGGGTTTTAAGTTATGCCCTGGGCGCATATAAGGTTTTTATTGAAGACGTTGTCGTAGAAACTTCAAAAAATGCTAATTCGATTGGAAATTCAAAGGCTAGTGCCCTTTTTAATAGTCGAAAGTGATTAGTAATATTTTTTGCGGTTGTTGTTGTTTAGACCAGGGCACTTCGTATCGAAGGAGTTGTCGTGGGAACTTCGAAAGGGGCTCATTTGATTGAAAATAGAAAGGGTTGATGCCCTTTTTAATAGTCGAAAGTTATTGGAGGGCAACTAATCCCCCTTCCACTCCCCACCTCCCATTGGCTCATTATTTTTAAAAACTAAATATTGCCTTAAGATTAAATCTAAATGCACTGTGATAATGCTAATTCCCAATAAGGCATCTCAGCAGTATCCCAAGAACGACTGAGGTATTATGTTCAAACTTCCGAGGCTACTTCTGCTCTTAAAACTTAACCAAATCAAAAGCGTGTAAGTGTATCCAAGCTATCAAAGAAGGTAAACAGATTTTTTGCGAATGGTATCAAGTTTTTCATTTCCGGTCAACTAGAGGAGGTATGAAACTAAGTTAAACAGCACTATTTGTGTCCAGATTTTTAAAATGGTGTATGTTGTTAAAAATTGCTGAAAATTTTTCTCCAGCGTACAAATAGCAGGCCAAACTATAAAGTCTTAAAAAACGAAAGATTTAAAGTGTTATTTTCTTTTTCCTTGAAAAGACTATGTCAATATAAAACGAACAGAAATTAATTAAAAAAAAAATTCTACAAAATAAGTTTTTCAAAGAAAAGTAAAGAACTCCATTAAACAAAAATGAGCAAAAATAAAATAATCTACCAAGCTCGAAACCACCACAAATCAGCATCGATAAATAAATGAAACCTAAAACGAACAAAAACTTTTTCCACAAAATAAGTTTTTCAAAGAAAAGTAAAGAACTCCATTAAACAAAAAATGAGCAAAAATAAAATCAAACAATCTACCAAGCTCGAAACTACCACAAATCAGCATCGATAAATAAATGAAACCCAAAACGAACAGAATTTACAATAAATAACCGAGTCAAACTCAAAACGAGCAGAAATTAACATAAGTTGGGCGCAAAACCAATATACCTTCCTAAGGCCAGGAGAAAATTTGCACTTTGATTTTCCTTTTCGGCCAACCTTCTAGGGCTAAAGGGAAAGCAGGTCGTCCTTGGTTGCGCTGGGAGGATGTCATAAGGAAAGATTTAAGGGAAGTGGGAACTTCCTGGGAGGGTGTAAAGAGCGAGGCTTTGAATAGATTGGGATGGAGGAAGAGCGTAGGTAACTGTGTTGGCCTCAGGTAGCATTGTTCTGTGGTGAGTTGTCAAAATCAAAAGACAATATTTGCGTCCAGGTTGTCAAAAAGACGTACCTCCTATATCTCAGGAGAGGATATTGATATTAAGTTGATAATTTCATGCAATATTGAGGAGGATGATGAACTTAATCAAAAGTTATTACGTCATTCCAGGTTGTACAAAGGACGTATCTGCAATATGTTAGGAGTATCTAAGGCTATTAAGTTGAAGCTTTCATTGCATTTCAAAGGAGATTTTGAACTTGAATCAATCAACACTATACACATCCATTTTTTCATTAGGCACATATACAATGTCTCGAGAACAATCTAAGGGTATGACGTTGAAACTTGCAGGAAATTTTTAAGAGGATGTTATATGGTACTGTTCTATTATATAATACACACTCGAGGAGTGAAGTTTGGTGAATGCTAATGAAATAGGACAAAATATGATGAAAATACAATGCTTTAAGCAAAATTATGAAAACTACCACAAAGAATTATTTCGCGCCCAGAGCGCATAACCTAAAATAACGTAACCTAACCAAAATACCAACTAAATATTTAATTAAAATATGCTATCATGTCGTTTCTCAACGAGCCGAAGGTTATTGTCTGGTATAGACAGCGTGAAAGACCAGGTATTCGAAATACAAGTTCCTGAGTGTGTAGTATATACTAGAACAGTAGGCCTACCTGTTATACTTTATAAAAAAAAACTATGTGCATCCAGTTTGTATAAAGGAGCCAGCTGCACAATTTCAGAAGGGGCAGAGTGTATCAAGTCAAAGTTTTCAGAGAGTATTAGGGGGGAGTTAGACATAAATCTGGGAACACTATGTGCATCAAGGCTGTCAAAAGGACGAATATACAATAAATAATGAATGGCTAAGGGTATTAAATTGAAGCTTTCAGAGCATGCTGAGGAGGAAGTTCATCTTAATCAAAAGAAATTATGTTCCTCCATGTTGTCAAACATGGTTAAGGTCATCAATTTGAAAATTTTATGGAGTATTAAGAGTATTTAGAACTAAAACAAAAGACACTATCTGTATCCAGGATGTCAAAACTACGTGTCCACAGCGTCTTAGGAATAGCAAAAAGTATCAAGTTGGTACTTTGAGAGAATACTTAAAGGGGTTGAACTAAATCAAAATACACTGTATGCATCTATGTTGCCAAAATACCGTATTTGCAATATATCAGTAACGGCTAGAGGTATAAAGTTGAAACTTTCAAGGAATGTCTAAGGACATCATGATCATGAGATCATGAGACACTATGCACATCAAGGTTGTCAACAGGGTTGCCATCAACTTGAAATTTTCAAGGTATGTTGACCAGGGTTCTGAAATAAAATAAAAGACACTATGTGCGTGCAGGTTATCAAAGCAGCTTATCTGTAATATCCCAAAAAGGGGTAAGTGTGTCAAGTTGTAACTTGGCTTTTGTTTCTTCAACCAGACAAAAATCTCGTTGGATTGGTTCTTTACGTCCTCTTTTTAGATAATAAGTTTGAGCTCTTTTTAACAAATGAGCTGTAAGTGCACATATTTAAACAAAAAAAAACAGTTAAAACCAAATTTAATACAATAGGATACTTATAACGAAAACATCGATCAATATTCGTCTATATTCAAGGTTGTAACGTCAGGGCTTCAGCCTAAAAGAAGAGCGAAAATTATACATATTTTATTTCATTTATTTGAGTAATATTGAGTAATATGGCCCCTACCCATCCATCAGAAGTTTCATATTGCAAATATTGTTCGGAATTACTTAAGTAAAAAGTACTTAAGCAATTACTTAAGTAAAAATCTCAGTTCTTGTGCTCTACTTAAGTAAGAGATTCCTTAAGTACTTAATATTTGTATTTAAGTAAAGGCTAAAAGTACTTGTACTTGACGGTACTTAAGCTGTCAAGCATTTTTAGACCAGAATTCCGTTTCAATACCAATTTTATCGGGAAGACGCTCAGTACGACGCTTTCACATCGTCTCACAAGGGATTCTGCTTCTTTTTTTTTTAAGTGTCGCCCAGTATCTAAAATTTTAAACAAGAAAACCAAGGAGTATGTTGACTTACCTTTTGATTTGAATAGACTGTTTTTGGGATTAACGAGAAAATAATAATTGATGGGGCCATTTCAGCTGTCAAGAACAGAAGGCTATGATTCGCGAACTTGAACTGACAGACTATATCTCATTGACTGCCAACATTTGGTCTGCTAACAACAAAAGCTACATGGAATGACTGCCCACTTAGGTGGAAATCTTGTTCTTGTGTGTTCACATTTTAAGGGCTTATTTTCTTACGAAAAAAATCACTAGGCATCTGAATGGTTTCTTTACGATATATAAAGCTGTAGTTGAAAAAAGGTACGCAGAATATTAACCACAGTATATAAATAATAGACAGTATGATCGTTATCTCACCCATTATAAAAACCCGGACCGAGATGCGAGTGCTCCGGAGAACGTAAAAACATAAGCGACATTAGACCTTTTCACGGGTAGACAAGTCAGATTTCTCTTGAACGCGAAACTTGGCTTCAACGTTGGAACACTAAATTTTAAAGAAACTAATTTTAAATTAATATATTTCAATACGCATACGAAAATCGGTAATTAGAAGTGCAATGTTATTATTTGATGTTTTTAGGAACTACAAGTAGGTTTCGAAGTCTCGAGTTGGTTTCAAAGGCATTTTGAAAAATTTTCTGCCAAAATACGTGCTCCAGGGTAATTGGACCGCTGACACATGCTAAAATTAGTAATTCGCTAATGAAAGAATATGTGGGAGGAGTTGTTTGTACGCACCGAGAATGAAGAGCCAGAAATCAACTGTGATGAACTTCCTGTTAATTACCTTTATACAGTGGTATTAACTGACAATACTTCAAACTTCAGTAAAGAATTTAGAGAATTTCTATCCCTATGATGAAGGTCAAGTAGGTGGCAATGAGAATGAAGATGCAGCAGGTCAAAATGATTTTTTTTTTAATGCTTGAGAGATTCTTAGCATGAGAAGTGAGCAAAATGCTTTGAGTGTGTCAGCTGTCCACTCAATTCACTTGGATCCACAGATGCTGATAAGGCATTGAATGATGTTGCATATAAGCAGCAGTACTGACCCTTTTGTCAAGTGTACTGCTCTCTGGGACGCTATTAACATGAGCTCAAAAACCGATGATGCTGTCAAAAAGGTATGTATTAGACATTTGCCTTTCACTTACTTGGACTATCTGTCTTGGCTTTTCTGTGTCTACAATTAGCCATGTCTTGATGCAACCTACTGCAAAGTACTTGATAACTTCAATCCATGAATGATAACTTCAACGAGGTCGAGGCAGAAGGCCTCGACCGATTCCGTTTATTTTGAATAAAAGTTATCAAGTATTTTGCAGTAGGTTGCATAGGTTGCATCAAGACATGGCTAATTGTGGACAGAGAAAAGCCAAGACAGATAGTCCAAGTAATTGAGAGGCAAATGTTTAAGTGGCTAGGGCAAGGGTAAATGGCGGGAGTATGCATGACTCTCTTATTGGACAGGCCTGTGAACGACTTTTTCATGCCAAGATTATGTTTTTGCTATTTCGAGTCATCCTTATTTCAACCTTAAATGGTTTTATAAGGAGAGTAGGGATATTGCTGTTGAATTCTTGGTAGGAGAAGCAATAAAGGTTGAAGATCCCATAGATACTGACTAAAAAACTAAAAGAACTGACAGAGCTAGCTGCTGGTGATGAATACTTTGAGAATAGGGTTTAAGAAACTCCTGCAAACAGTTCAGAGAATTGTGAACACGATGGAAACACTGTGAAGGTGGGGTTTTTTTCATATGCGGTTGATTGGCGAATAGAACTAACCATGCTTAAAGACTACCCAAGAATTTTCCTTTTCTTTTTGTTCGTATTATGACAAATGAAAACATACAGTTCGAAACAAAACTGTTGTCACTCAAGCTAAAATCATGCCCTGGCCTTTAAAAGGCTTATACTCCACTCCTCTTTGTCATAATTTGTATTTGTTTTAGTTTGACTTGATTATTGGTTGCAATTTCTATTCGTTTTTGGTCTCGTTTATTAATTAACGGTGATTTTTGTTCTTTTTAAGTCGGAACTATTTGTTTTACTTTTCCCTGTTTTCTTTGTTTTAATGCAGCTCTTTATTTTTTCTTAAAAGCTTTTTTTGGGAATTTCTCTTTAGTTAATTCTTAAAGATGTACTTGACTATTATTGCAGAGTTCAATAATGCTGAAAATACATTTTTTTTTTCGTCAAATAACGTTGGTTGTTTTGTTTTATTTAAGCTGCATTTCAAAATTTCTATTGCTTTTTTTGAGGAGTATACTGAATTCCTAGAAAGATTTTGTACAAATCTCAGGGAAGTAAACTGAAGAGAAAATGTATTAGCGTGCACATTTCATTGTTTTTATTATATGTGTTTGTAGCAATTTTTCTTAGAATAGTTATATAATTTTGGTGTAAAACAATGATGAAAAACATGGATACATTATTTTAGAATTCTTGGAAACTAAATTAAAATGCAGGTTATCTTTTTATTATCCTTCTATTAAAACTTATTTTTGTTTCCAAATCCACTACGTTTTTGTTATATTTCATTTTTTCAGGTACTTTCAACTTCATTTACATGTATGAACATGCCTAAGATAGAGCCAGGGGCAAAAAATATTTTCATTTTGATGTCCTTGGTACTTTAAAATAAACGGAAAATGATAAGAATAATGGGCTGTCATAAATATCATCATTTGGATTTACTGGTAACTACCCAAAATAATTCACTGCATTGTGTCATTTTGGCGAACTTACCAGCATATCACAGTAAATCCAGCACTTGACACTCATAACTATGAAATGTGGCTGAATTTTTACAACTCTCAGGACAAAATGCTATTTCAGCACAAAAATCACACGGAAGAGCTCTTTCAATTAAAGAACTGCAATAGTCGCAAGTTATACGATAAAGGTTGTAAGAACATAAGGCTGTAAGATTAAGGCTGTCAAATACAAACATTTACGAACAAAAAGAAAAGAAAAATTCTTGGGTAATCTTTAAGCATGGTTAGTTATATTTGCCAATCAGCCGCGTATGAAAGAACCTCCACCACTGCGTTTTTCTATGACCTTATTCAGGCTAAGTTTAAATGAAGGGAGATGAGAAAAAATCCTTAAGCCCCTCCCCCCTTAGCACACATGGCCCTACATTTTTGTATGTGTAGGCCCATGGAGAGTTAGACATTGAAATGTACTCTTATAACCATGTGGCATCCCACCCCCTCTACACAATACCCTACCCACCATCAATTCTTCATAATAGCTGATGCACAATTATTTAACATTGCACACAATTTCATGAAAAATCAAGTAAATCAAGTTAGTTAAGACAACGATTAAGAAAATAAATGTCTATTTTATCATTTATCTCCTTCAGACTAGACTATTTTTAATGATGGAGACCTTTATTACATAACTAATATATACAAAAAAGCACGAAGCCCAGTATTCTGGACTTGTATGGCTACTCCTAAAATGCTCTAAATTACACATAGGCTATGCATCGGGTTACCACACCTTCCAATTACAAACATATCAACACAGTATTATAATTCTGCTCGAGAGAAAAAAAAAAAATCGAAACTCATACAGGGAATGACGTCTCAACTGGCAACGGAAATCAGTCCTATCTAACTCATTTTTCAACAAAGAAGGCAACCCAGTCCAATGTGTCATTCCACTTATCAGGGACAAATGCCCCACAGTGCGGCATTTATTTCTCTGCACTTGGGAAGATCAACACGTATTTATTGATATTTATAAATTGATCTCTTATCTAAGAACTGTCAGTCGATGGCAAGTTTGGCCCTCTATGGGGGAGATTCACAGTTTGGTGCCTAAAATAGCAGAAAATGCCACTTTCCCATTGCAAAATGTTTTTAAATTCTTAAAAATGTACTAGAAAATATTGTTTTTATTCAAATGAGCCCTCTTCTGATCTTCAAGGACCATTATTCTGATACAATCACTCCTGGAGAAAACAAAAGAAAAAAAAACAAACAAACAAACATGCATCCATGATCATTCTTCTAGGGAAAAAATTAAATTGAACATTTTCGTAGATGGAAGCTTGAAATGTCTGTCACAACGGTTTTTGAAATGCTAGATCTGATGGCATGATTTTAAACAAGATCACTCGATTTCTTATGGGTGTTTACTCCTTTTTTGAAAATCAGTCAAATTTTCTTGAGCATGCAGCTTTTGATGAGTGTCCTTAACATTGGTGAGTTTTATATAGTTTGAATCATCATCAAAAGCCATTTCTTTTAACGGATTAATTTCTATTAAAATTCCTTTTTTGAGTTTCTAAAAGTTTCTAACTCCTTACTTGCAGATTGTTGCTAAGAACTGCTTGATGCATGATAAGGCTTATACAGCCTGCAGTTAGAGTTCTTATGCTAACCTATACTACCTTCAAGTGCAAAAAGTTGGACATTGAACTATGTTACTTTTGAAATGTTTCTTGTCGAGAATTGTAGTTACTGGAATTTTGACCATCGTAGTTTATCGTGAAACTTGTTCGCTATTCCAACAAGCAGAAATTCCTTCCAAAGTGGTCGAGAACGAATGATTAAATTTACAGAAATTTAATTCTAAGAACTATGTCTACTTACATCAAATATAAAATTTTGTTGAAAATTGGCATGAATTTTGTTGTTTATAAATTCTCCTAGGATCCTTTTAGATTCAGCTTCATGTAAAATTTTTATTCTGTTACCGGTGAAACAGATGCACTCCTAGATTCCAGGGGCGTAATTTGCTATGGTGTGGGGTGGCAACTTCCCCTCCCATAAACCGGTTTGCCCCCTGACCCTTGCTTTCCTCCAGATAAAATTTAGTTTCTTCAAAATTCTGGTCAAAATTAAGAAAAGCCTGCATAATTCAAGCATCCATAGAAACAGGTTAGTTTTCTTTAGTATATTTTTACCTTTATGGTACTATATGGCTCATTTTTCAGTTTTACTGTCATTTTCATTTGATTTGGAAAAATTGACTCCAAATTTGCCCCTCCCCCCCCCTAGAATTTTGACAAAATGATGCCACTGCCACGTTCTGGTTCTAGTAATATCTTATTCCTTGACTGGCAGCTTTTTGAGTTAGAATTGAACCCATTAGATGCTTTAGTAATGGTTGAAACAGTGAACGTATCACTTCAAGGTATTGCATAGACATATTCAGTATCTCTGTCCCTCAATTGACCATCTAAAACAGATTGCTTCTGACGGGTTACCTGATGTTATCGGTTTATGCGAGACATTCTTAAATCCTAAAAATAATATGCTTCTGGATATACCGGGACACACAGTGGAAAAGTCAAACCACAGTTTATAGAATTAGCAGTATGATCATACCCTATCTCACCCATTATAAAAACCCGGACCAAGATGCGAGTGCTCCAGAGAACGTTTTTGCAGATATAAACATAAGCGGCATTAGATCTTTTCACGGGTAGACAAGTCAGATTTCTCTTGGACACGAAACAAGTGGGAACCCGCTATTACGAATAATGCATTTTGTAACCATTTCTCATTGATTGACGGAAAACAGACTAACCCGCTAATGTAGAAATAAGTGGGAGGAGCTTTTTGTTCGTACCGAGAATGAAGAAAAGAAATGATCTGCGATAAACTTACTGGATAATTCTATAAACTGTGAGTCAAACCGACAAAGGATGACCTAGGCTTGTATAGCCTTATATTCATCACTTATAATGGCTTTGAATGGATTTTATAGTGATATAAAGGTGTTTTTGAATCAACTTTCATCGATAATAAGTATGGAGGTAAGGACTTTAATTGTTGGTAATATCCACTGATCTCTTGGTAGCTCTGTATCTCCATTTCTAACAGCCCTTTTTGAACTCCTCGATAGAGTCCTTAAGCACTCGCGACAGGTGATCATCATTGGTGATCCTAGCATAAATTTGATGGGAATGAGGTCACCAATATCTCTATATTTTCTTTCGTCTGTGCAGTGCTTTACCTTCTGTATATATCCCTTCTCGCCTAGCAGAGAGAAGAGCATCCTTGATTGACATGGTCTTTTTTGTCCAAAAATTACTTGTTAGTGACATTTCTGATCATGCCCCTGTTTATTCTAGCTATTATTTTTATAATATGACTATTGGATCTAATAATATATTTTTTATTTTGTTTAGCTAGGTGAAATTAACTCCACTTAGGTCAAGAGTGGCAGAAAAATCTTGGCATAGTTTTGAGATTGATCCTAATTTTTATTGCTTATTTGATACTTTTTATGAGTTTATTAAACTGGTTGTTTTTATATTTACTCAACTTACCTCCAAATCGTAGAACTATGAAGACATCTCCAATAAATCCTGGATGACCCTTGTTCTAGTTAATAGTTCAAGGAGAGATATAATCTCTGAAGGGTTTATAAATCTCCTAGCTCCTTAAAGAAAGCTATTTACCTTCAACGATTCAAAATCTGTAGGAATATCTATAACTCTGTATGTTGAAAGGCGAAATCTCAGTATAACTTAAATTGTTTTTATTGATTAACTTTTCAAAACCCAAGGTCAAATATATATTAAAAAAGCTTTTTCCGTAAAATAATTTTTTTTTTAAAAAAGTGAAGAACTCCATTAAACCAAAAACGAACAAAAATAGAGTCAAATAATCTACCAAGTATACAACTTCCACAAATCAGTATCAATAAATAGATGAAACCCAAAACGAACACAAATTAAAATAAATAACAGAGTCAAACTCAAAACGAGTTGAAATTAAAAATGAGTAGGGTTAAAACCTCCTTTGCTTTCTAAAAGCCAGAATATAATTAAAATTCTTTTAAACGTTTTCACCTTTATAACTTTTAAAAATTAAAAATTAAATAAAATTTTAAGGAATAAATATCAGCATATGTATATTAAATTGACAATGCACATTCATTTGATTTTTTTCAGTAATGTACAAATTATATCCTGGCTTTTAGAAAGCATAGGGCTTTTGAATCCTGCTTATATTAATTTCTGCTCGTTTTGAGTTTGACTCTGGCAGTTACTTTAATTTCAGTTCGTTTTGGGTTTTATTTACTTATTGATACTTATTTGGGGAAGTTGTATGCTTGGTAGATTATTTGATTCTTTTTTTGTTCTTTTTTGGTTTGATGGAGCTCTTTACTTTTTTTTGAAAAATATTTTGTGGACAAAGTTTTTCAATTAATGTCTGTTTGTTTTATATTGAAATAGTCTTTTTCAGGGAAAAATAAAATAACAGTTTGAATATTTCCGGTTTTCCTTTAAGAATTTATAGTTTGGCCTGCTGTTGATATGCTAGAGGAACTTTTTCAGCAATTTTTAACAACATAAACTCTTTTGAAAATCATGAAAAAAATATTAGTGTTTAATTTAGTCATATACATCCTCTACTTGACCTGATAAATAAAAGTTAATACCATTCCAAAAATTATATCTATGCTTTTTTACGGTCTGGATACAATTACACTCTTTTTATTTAGTAAAATTTTAAGAGCAGAAGTAGTAACAGAATTAGCCCCGAAAATTTGAATTTAATACCCTCAGTCGTTCTTGGTATATTGCTGAGATGTCTTATTGGCAACCAGCATACAGACAGTGTCTTTTGATTTAATTTTAAAGCAACATTTAGTTTTAGGCATAATGGGCGTATTGCATAACTGTGGGGGGTTGACCAACAGAATAACCCTTGAAAAATAGTCACTAGATCATTCAGCTATGCTGAACAAAATGTCTGTCTTAAAATTTTGATTGGAAGTGTCTAGAAAATTATGAGCTAAAGAGGAGGGCTGATTGCCTTCCAATCACTTTTGACTCTTAAGGGGGCACTAGAAATTTTAATTTTAAATCAAATTAGCTCCTTTAAAATATCAATGATATTGCTTGCCATGATAAAGCATCGCTGCATATGCCCTTATATGCCCTATAGTGCTTATATGTCCTTTTAATACCTGCATGCATATAGGTTTTTCATTTAATTGAAACTCCTCCTAAACGTTCCGTTTAAGTTTCACCTTAATACCATTAGTGTCTTTAGTTACAGTAGCCGTAGAAGCAGCATTAAATGAATACACACAGCGTCTTTTGGCTAGCTCAAAATCCACGACCTATGCAGGTATGAAGGTGAATTTTTAGAGAATATTTCTGTTATACGGATGGCAACCTGCCAGCCGTATGCAGGTTGTCAAAAGGGCATATCAGCAATATCTTAGGAACAGTTTCGTGTGCGAAATTAAAACTTACAACGCTTGTTGTGGGGGATCAACTGACCAAAAGACAATATTTGCATCATAATACTAATACTTTTTCTCCTACAACTGCTGCTACTATTGCTATTACTTCTATTAACTGTACTTCCACTGCTTCTACTATATATACTGGTGCTACTACTACAACTAATAAACCTAAGGGTATTAAGCCGAAATTTTTGGGCAATATTGTAACTGTATTATAATAAATCGAAACACACTATGCCTACATAGATTGTCATGGAGACATGTCAGCAATGTTTCAGGACCTGTTAATGGTATTAAGTTAAAAATTTAATCGTGTGTTGAAAGGGATGTTGAAAAAGGGTGCTATTTGCATACTGCTACTAATGTCACTACTGCTACTACAACTATTGCTACGCATAATTACTGAGCCTTTCAACAATGCTGAAAAGATTGATGTCTCAAAACTTTGTTTGGATATTTGTTATGAGAAATGATGGGCGTGTGGGGGGGGGGCGTTCTCTCAAATCACTTTGACTCTTAAAAAGGCACTAAAGCTTCCAATTTAAAATCAAATGAGACCCATCTGAATTTAACACGACCACCCATTCCATAGAAACCTTATATGCCCCAAGGCATAGCTTAAAGCCGTTGTCCCAGGGCTCTGGGGGAGGGGGTGTACCCAGGAGGCATTGTTATATGTTCTTGGGACTATTTTAAACAAAATTGCAATCGTACAATTTCAATCAGATGCATTTAGCGAAAAGAGGGGTAGTTGGGTGGGGGGCCCCTTGACCTCCATCACTATTGACTCTTAAAAGGGAACCAGAACTTCCAAACTTCCAATTTCAACCAAATGAGCCACTTCTTAAGCTTATACAATCATCCCTTCCATAAGAACCAAAAATATCCCACAGGCATAACTTACAACCCTCGCCTCAGGCTCTGGTGGTTTGTATCAACCTCAAAAGCCTTGTTATATAATATTTCGACTATTTTGAATAAAAGGACTGTCTCAATTCGATACATCTCAGGAAAGCACAACATGTTTGTGTGTGTGAGAAGGAGGAGGGGAGGGGGTAGCTGCGCTTCGATCAATTTGACTCTTCAAAAGGGAACTAGAACTTGATTGCCAATCAAATGAGTCCCCTCCAAAGCATATCCGACCACCTTTTTATAAGAACCTTATAGCCCCAAGGGAAAAACTTACAACGCTTTCCCTGAGAGCTGTAGAGGGGGAGGGTTGTA
Source organism: Artemia sp. Kazakhstan ARC1039 (assembly GCA_029168905.1). NCBI lineage: Eukaryota > Metazoa > Arthropoda > Branchiopoda > Anostraca > Artemiidae > Artemia > Artemia sp. Kazakhstan ARC1039. The sequence continues at coordinate 13,342 of JAQQPU010005491.1, forward strand.
TTCCTCACAGACATAATCTCCGAATCCTTTAACTACGATGAATAAAAGCGTTATCTCCAATTTTTGATTGAAGGTTTTAAGGTAAATGCTGAGCGTGGAGGGGGGGAGGGCTTTTTGATCTAGAATCACTTTGACTTTTAAACAGAGCACTATAAGTTCAAATTTCAAATCATAGGCAGCGCTAGCGCTGCCTAAGTAAAGAACGATGTGGGCACAATTTGTTGTTTTTGTTTTCTCCATACCCGGGCACTTCGTATCGAAGGAGTTGTCGTAGAAAGTTCGAAAAGCGCTCATTCGATTGCAAATTGGAGTGGCTATTGCCGTTTTTAATAGCCGAAAGTGATTGGAGGGCAACTAGCCCCCCTCCCCCACACCCATAATTCCCCCAAACACATCCAATCAAAATTTTGAGATAGCCATTTTGTTCAGCGTAGTTAATTTCCAGATAGAAAATATCTTTTTGAGGAGGAAACTCCCCCACAACCCTCGGGGCAAGGGTTTTAAGTTATGCCCTGAGGGCATATAAGGGGTTTTATAGAAGGTGTTGTCGTAGAAACTTCAAAAAAAGGCTCATTCGATTGGAAATTCAAACGGCTAGTGCTCGGTTTAATAGTCGAAAGTGATTGGAGGGCACTAGCCCCCCCCCATGTCCATCATTCCCCCATACACATCCAATAAAAATTTTGAGACAGCCATTTTGTTCAGCGTAGTTGATTTCCAGATAGAAAATATGTTTTTGAGGAGGAAACTCCCCCACAACCCTCGGGGCAAGGGTTTAAAGTTATGCCCTGGGGGCATATAAGGTTTTTAAAGAAGGTGTTGTCGTAGAAAATTCAAAAAAGTCTCATTCGATTGGAAATTCAAACGGCTAGTGCTCGGTTTAATAGTCGAAAGTGATTGGAGGGCAATTAGCCCCCCCCCCCCGCGCCCATCATTCCCCCAAACACATCCAATCAAATTTTGACATAGCCATTTTGTTCAGCGTAGTTGATTTCCAGATATAAAAATATGTTTTTGAGCAGGACACTCCCTTACAACCCTCAGGGCAAGGGTTTTAAGTTATGCCCTGGGGGCATATAAGGTTTTTATAGAAGGCGTTGTTGTAGAAACTTCAAGAAAGGCCAATTCGATTGCAAATTCAAAGGGATAGTGCCCTTTTTAATATTCAAAAGTGATTGGGGGGCAACTAGCCCCCCCCCCCCCCCCCCCATTCCCCCAAACACATCCAATCAAAATTTTGAGATAACCATTTTGTTCAGCGTAGTTTACTTCCAGATAGAAAATATGTTTTTGAGAAGGACACTCCCCTACAACCCTCGGGGCAAGGGTTGTAAGCTATGCCCTGGGGGCGGATAAGATTTTTATAGAAGGCGTTGTCATAGAAACTTCAAAAAGGCTCATTCGATTGGAAATTCAAAGGGCTAGTGCCCTTTTTAGTATTTGAAAGTGATTGGACGGTACCTAGCCCCCCTCTCACGCCCACCTTTTCCCCAAACACATCCAATCAAAATTTTGAGATAGCCATTTTGTTCAACGTAGTTTAACCCTTTGATGCCTGAAGGCTCCCTCAGGAATTAAAAATCTCAGAATTTTTTATTATCAAAACTCTGTGGAAAGATCAGCTTCGAGTCGACCAAGAAATGAGCGGCAAGACCCTATTGGAATATGTCAGGTTGTTTTTCGATAAAGAAGTAGTAAGCAACATGCGCGATCAGACGAATTTATATGCAATTCAGAAAGATGGCAAGCAGTTAGGCGTTTCTTCGACTGACATTGAGCGTTTCCTGGGAGTCCTTGCGTTTACAGGAATAGTGAAAATGTCCTCCTATCGCAGCTACTGGTCAAACGAAAGTTTTTACTCCGTGATAGCCGATGCTATGTCACGTGACAGATTTGAACTGAAAAAGAAGCATTTGCATTTAAATGACAATGTATCACACAAGCCTCAGGGAGACCCTGGTTACGACAAGATTCATAAAATTTGTCCCTTGATAGAGAAGGTTCGAGCCAACTTCATGAAGATACACCCGGAAGAACACCAGGTCATTGATGAGCAAATAGTTCCGACGAAGCAGCGAATATCGCTGAAGCAGTACAATCCGAAAAAACCACATAAGTGGGTATACAAGTCCATCTCCAGAGCGGGAATAAGTGGATTTTATATGATTTAGAAATGTACATTGGCAAGGGATCAGCTGATACAAGCGATTTGGGGGTTGGTGCTGACTTTGTCCTCCGAGCTCCGACTCCCAAACCACATGAACTACAAGCTCTCTTACGACAACTGGTTTTCGTCACTAGACCTGGCCCAAACCCTAAATGACCAGGGTATACTTACACTGGCTACAGTTAGAATAAACAGGTTAAAAGGCTGCGCTTTGGAACTAGATAGCAAAATGAAAGCGTAAGGAAGAGGCTCGTATGACTGGCGGGTGGAAACGCAGTCGAATGTTGTAGTGGTGAAGTGGTATGATAATAAGCCGGTTCACTTGATATCAACCTATGCAGCTGTGGATCCTGAAGATACCTGTGAGAGGTGGGATGACAAGCGAAAAGAGCATATAGAAGTGAAGAGACCACACTGTGTGAAGGAATACAATCGCTTTATGGGTGACGTTGATCTTGCCGATATGCTGATAGAGCTGTAGAGAATTGACTTCAAGTCTCGAAACAAGTGGTACATGCGAATTTTCTTTTTCTTGTTTGACCTTTCCATTGTAAATGGGTGGATCCTATATCGCAGGTGTCTTCCTACTGGACAAAAACCCATGAACTTGCTGCAGTTGAAAACGGACGTTGCACGCGCCTTACTGTCTGACGTATCCTCAGCGACACCTAAGAGAGGTAGACCACTCAACGAAGCTCTATCCCAAAAGAAAAAAAAGTATAGTTGCCACCCACCAGACTCGACGAGACTCGACGGCCAGGAGCACTTTCCAGCTTGGATAGACAGCAAACAGAGGTAACAGGCGCGGAATTTTTTCCTCTCTTTTTTCAGTATTCAGGCATCAAAGGGTTAAAGTTCTGGAAATTAGGTCTTTGAGGAAGACAGCCCCCTCGCAAACTTCAGGACAAGGATTGTAAGTTATGCCCTGGGGGCATATACAGTTTTTATAGAAAGCGTTGTCGTAGAAACTTCAAAAAGGGCTCATTCGATTAGAGATTGAAATGGCTTGTGCCCTTTTTAATAGTCAAAAGTAATTGCAAGGTAACTCACACCCCTTCCACGCCCACCATTTCCCCAAAAACATTCAATCAAAATTTTGAAATAGCCATTTTGTTCCACGCAGTTAAAGTTAAGGACATTATACCTTTGAGCAGGACATTCCCCTCACAGTCTTCAGAGCAAGGTTTATAAGTTATGCCCAGGGGGCATATAAGTTTTTATTGAAATCTTTGTCGTAGAAAATTGAAAATGGGGCTCATTCTATTTTAAATTCAAAGGTCTAGTGCCCCTTTTAATTGTCAAAAGTGATTTGAGGGCAACTCCCCTCTCTCGCCCACCTTCTCCTCAAACACATCCAATCAAAATTTTGAGATAGCCATTTTTGTTCAGGGTTGTGGATTTCCAGATAGAAACTATGTTTTTGAGGAGGACACTCCCCCACAGCCCTCAGGGCAAGGGTTGTAAGTTATGCCCTTCGGACATATAGGGTTTTTTTCTGAACGCGTCGTCATAGAAACTTCAAAAAGGACTCATTCAATCGGAAATTGAAATGGCTAGTGCCCTTTTTAATAGTCGAAAGTGATTGGAACACCCCTTTTACGTCCACCATTTCCCCAAACATATCCAATCAAAATTTTGAAATAGCCATTTTGTTCCACGCAGTTAAACTTCAGGAAATTATATCTTAGAGCAGGACACTCCCCGCAGAGTTTTCAGGGCAAGGGTTATACGTTATGCTCTGGGGGTATATAAGGTTTTTATTGAAATGTTTGTCGTAGAAACTTGAAAATAGGCTCATTCGATTGGAAATTCAAAGGGCAGTGCCCTTTTTAAAAGTCGAAAGTGATTTGAGGGCAACTAACCCCCCCCCCCCTCTCACGCCCACCTTTTCCCGAAACACATCCAATCAAAGTTTTTAGATAGGCATTTTATTCAACGCAGTTGAAAGTTTTGGAAATTAGGCCTTTAAGGATGACAACCTATCTCCCCCCCCCACAACCCTCAGGGCAAGAGTTTTAAGTTATGCCCTGGGAGCATGTATGGTTTTTATTGAAGGCGATGTTGTAAAAACATCCAAAAAGGCTCATTCAATTGAGAATTGAAAGGGTTATTGCCCTTTTAATAGTCAAAAGTGATTGAAGGGCAACTAACACCCCTCTCACGCCCACCATTTCCCCAAACACATTCAATCAAAGTTTAGAGATAGCCATTTTGTTCAACGTAGTTGAAAGTTCTGGAAATTAGGCCTTTAAGGATGACAATCTATCCCCCTCACAGCCCTCAGGGCAGAGTTTTAAGTTATACCCTGAGAGCATGTAAGGTTTTTATTGAAGGTGATGTTGTAAAAACATCCAAAAGGACTTATTCAATTGAAATTTGAAAGGGCTATTGCCCTTTTAATAGTCGAAAGTGATTGAAGGGCAACTAACCCCCCTCTCACGCCCACCATTTCCCCAAACACATCCAATCAAAATTTTGATATATCCATTTTGTTCAACGTATTCGAAAGTTCTGGAAATTAGGTCTTTTAGGATGATAACCACATCAGAGCTTTCAGTGCAAGGGTTGTAAGTTATGCCCTGGGGGCATATAAGGTTTATATAGAAAGTTGTTGTAGAAATTTCAAAAGGGGCTCATTTAATTGGAAATTTAAATTGTCCATTTTAATAGTCAAAAGTGAGGGGAGAGTAATTAACCCCCATCTTACGCCCTCCATTTTCCCAAACACATTCAATCAAAGTTTAGAGATAGCCATTTTGTTCAACGTAGTTGAAAGTTCTGGAAATTATGTATTTAAGGATGACAAACCCCCCAGAGTCCGCAGGGCGAAGGTTGTAAGTTATGCCCTGGGGGTATATAAGGTTTTTAATGATAGAGTTGTCGTAAAAACTTCAAAAGGGGCTCATTCAATTGGAAATTTAGAGGGCTAGTGCCCTTTTTAATAGTTGAAAGTGATTGGACGGTAACTAACCCCTCTCTCACGCCCACCATTCCCCCTGCACATCCAAATCAAAATTTTCAGATAGCCGTTTTGTTCAACGTAGTAGAAAGTTCTCGAAATTAGGTTTGTGAGGATGACAACCCCCCAGCCCTCAGTGCAAGGGTTGTAAGTTATCGCCTGGGGGCATATAAGGTTCTTTTTGAAAGCGTTGTCGTAGAAACTTCAAAATGGCTAATTTGATTGGAAACTGAAAGGGCTAGTGCCTTTTTTAATAGTTGAAAGTGATTGGAGAGAAACTAACGCCCCTCTCACACCTACCATTTTTCCAGACACATTTTGTTTAACGTAGTTGAAATTTCTGGAAATTAGTTCTTAGAGGATGACAACCACCCTCACAGTCCTTAGGGTAAGAGTTGCAATTTATGCCCTGGGGGCATATAAGGTTTTTACAGGAAGTGTTGTCGTAGAAACTCAAAAAGGGCTCATTCGATTGGAAATCGAAAGGCTTAGTGCCCTTTTTAATAATCGAAAGTGATTGAAAGACTTGACATTTTTATAGTAAAGATCGATGCGGGTATAATGTATTATTTTTTTGTTGTTGTTGTTGTTGTTTAGACCGGGGCACTTTTTATCGAAGGACTTATCGTAGGAACTTTGAAAAGGGCTCATTCGATTTAAAATAGAAAGGGCTGATGCGCTTTTTAATAGTCGAAAGTTATTGGAGGAAAACTAATCCCCCTCTCACGCCCACCCTCCCATTTGACTTTATGTTTAAAAACTAAATGTTGCCATAAGATTAAATCAAAAGGCACTGTGTTAATGTTAATTCCCAATAAGGCTTCTCAGCAGTATCCTAAGAACGACTGAGGGTTTTATGTTCAAACTTTTGGGGCTGTTTCTGCGCTTAAGATTTAAAAAAATCAAAATAGCGTAAGTGTATCCAAGCTATCAAAGAAAGTAAACAGATTTATTTGCGAATGGTATCAAGTTTTCCATTTCAGGTCAACTAGACGAGGCATGAAACTAAATTAAACACTTCTATTTGTTTCCAAATTTTTAAGACGGTGTATGTTGTTAAAAATTGTTGAAAATTTTTCTCCAGCATACAAATAGCAGGCCAAACTATAAATCTTTAAAAAAACGAAAAAATTTAAAGTATGATTTTCTTTTTCTCTAAAAAGACTATGTCAATATAAAACGAACGGAAATTAATTAAAAAAACTTTTTCCACAAAATAAGTTTTTCAAAGAAAAGTAAAGAACTCCATCAAACAAAAATGAGCAAAAATAAAATCAAATAATCTACCAAGCGTGAAACTACCACAAATTAGCATCGATAAATAAATGAAGCCCAAAACGAACAGAAATTACAATAAATAACCGAGCCAAACTCAAAACGAGCAGAAATTAACATAAGTTGGGCTCAAAAGCCCTATGCCTTCCCAAGGCCAGATCATAATTTGTACTTTACTAAAAAAATACAAATGAATTTGCACTGCCAGTTTAATATACATATACTGATATTTAGTAATCCAAATCTTAATATTATTTGATTTATTGAAGTTATAAAGTAAAAACATTTATATTTTTTTCAGTAAAAGGGGGGGGGGAGTTGTCATCCTTAAAGACCCAATTTCCAGAATATTCCACTATGTTGAACAAAATAGCTATCGAAAAATTTTGATTGGATGTGTTTGGGGAAATAGTGGGCGTGAGAGGGGGCTAGTTGCCCTTCAATCACTTTCGGCTATTAAAAAGGGCACTAGTCCTTTCAGTTTCCAATCGAATGAGCCCTTTTTGAAATTTCTACAAAACAGATTTCTATACTAAACCTCATATGCCCTCAGGGCATAACTTACGACCCTTGCCCTGAGGGCTGTGGGGGGATTGTTATCCCTCAACGACATAATTCCCGGACATTTCAACTATGTTGAACAAAATACCTATTTCAAAATTTTGATTAGATGTGTTTGGGGAAATGGTGGGCTCGAGAGGGGGGTTAGTTGCCCTCCAATCACTTTTGAATATGAAAAATGGAACTAGCTCTTTCAGTTTTTAATTAAATGAGTCCTTTTTGAAGTATCTACGACAACTCTAGTAGTGGAGACCCTTGACATTTCAGGGATACACCCATATATGGAAGAAAATTGGACTCCAGCTAGAGCGTCACCCTATATTCCGACCATGAATATATATTTACAGGTGAACGGGACTCCAAAAAAGGAGGACTAAAAATAACCAAGAGACCCTAACAACCGCTCATAGCAACCAGAACTAATATAAGGAAGGATTTTCAATATAGTTCATATTAGTAAGAGAATAGAATTAAGAGAGAACGGTTTGATTATACTCGTTTTCATTTGACAAGATATATATATATTTGCAATAATGAGTGGTATGTTGACCCTATTTGAAGCTGATAGTGGCAGAAGCAATGATACAAAGACAAGAGTACCAAATATAGCATTAGAAATTACAAGAGGATCTCGACTAAGCCTTGAATGGGATGATGTGTATGCAAGATATATGATATCATTGAGTAAATTTAAATTGGAGGAATAATTACGCTTTGCAGCGAAAGTTGATATAGTGCATATACATAGACTTCAAGCTGCTCTAAATGCGATAGTGAAATATATTGAGAAAAATAAGCTGCATCAGTAATTATATGTATAATATATATATTATTGATGTTGTAATTATACACACCAATAACAATGTTTCGAAATCGAAAATGTTCTTTTTTTGTTTTTAGATTTTTAAGTAGGTTAGCAATATAAGGATTTTTTAAGGAAAATATTTTCTCTAAAAATACTTGACGATATAATGAGAAATGATTCTCCATCACTGAACTATTGTATGCAACTTTTACGATGTGACTCAAATGCATTTACTCAGTTTATTGATATATTAATTGAAACAAAGCAAAATGATATTGTGGATTTACTTTTGAATACTCTGCCTTAGAAACTTAAGACTCTATCTAGATGAGAGAGCAATAAATCGAGACGATCCTGTTCAAATAGGTTTTGTTACGTCACACAATTACTTCTCTCTCTCCCTCTCTCAATTTACCGATCGCAGAACAGTTTCATTTTAGCTCTGAGAGAGCTAACACTCGAAATATGTTTTAAACATGCCCACTATGTATGTATACCATTGGCAGCTGGCCATCATGTGAAAATTATACAATTACTGACGAGTATGATGAAAAGTGTCGATTATGCAATCCATATAAAATACATAGAGGAAATGCAGTACAAATTAAAGACTGTAATTCTTGTCTTGAATAGATTTGCGACTCTCGCCCTAGAGGACATCTAAGCTCCAAATGTCACTATGATAAATGTGATCAGTGGGAGAATACCTATCCTGGTATGATTGGAAAGAACCCTAAAAGAGATTTTAGTTTATTTCTAAGAGACTGGTATCGTCATGGTTTTAAATTATTTTGGGAGGAAGAATCAGATCTACGATTCAACTATTGGGGTAACAAGACAATTTGGTTTCTACGTCAGTGTTGCGAAGACACTGGCATTTATGACTATATTCCTACTAATTTTTATCTAGCTGGTACAGAATGTGATTCACAATTTTAAAATACTGCATGTGAATTGCTTCAAACCGGAAAATTCAAACACGTGAATTTTACAACATGAAGGAAAATAGTATCATTGACTATACATAGAGACACAATAAGAGTGAAGTTACATTGTACAGTAGAAAATGTGGCCCTGATTTTGCAGCCAATCAAAATCAATATACAGTTAATTCTAATGATCTACTATCATTAGTTGTTCTCGACACTTGCATATACGCACTAGAAGAAAAAATCCAAAGAGGAGAAAAAAGTCATTATTGTGTATATGCATTATTTTTATTGATCAATATTATACAGGTATAAGAGTATATTTTCCAAAATAAATTAATTCAGGCGAGGATTGTCTACATATATGTTGAGAAACTGGTTGTAAGTATAACTACGACATCTGAAAAGGAAATATAGTAGTGCATGAAAACCACAGCTTTTAGTCGTTAGATCCCGCACTCTCTTCTGGTTTTAAATAATAGTTTTCCCATTGCTTTCAATAAAGTTGCTGATGTGTGGAGTGCAGAATATTATATTATAGGGCAAGAGGAACAAAACATTCTATATTCTTTGTTTTTTGAAAGATGCACAGCCTTGAAAGAGTGTAATGACCTGTCTTTACACTCGATGGCCTGCTATTAACAATGATAATGGTACTGTTTACACTTTGAATTTTTTCAAGGAAGTCCGATGGTATCCAATAGGCTATGTATTTAGACATATACGGATCCATATTAAATACCCTGATTATTTTAATGCTGTTCATGGTGCGAGGTCTAGTAGAACACTGCCTTCGGGTGGTTTCAAATTGATTTAATGAGAGATTTCCCAATAGTTTTAAAATTGATTTAATGAGATTAATGCAATACTCTCAGCTAGTGGCTTGGCAACTGTGCACTCTAAAACTTACACTCCCCGTTCGTACAATACTCATATCTTGAATACCAGACAAGTCCAGTATAATGATACCATGTGTTTTAGCAAACATTTCTTCGGTTATACCATTTTCAAATAGTTGTGAATCTCGATCTAGGGATTGCATTGTCAACTCATACAGTGTTCTATTGGATTCATCCAAATATAAACCATTTTAAAATCATTTCAAAATTCATGTGCACGACCTGTCCACGATCCTATTGGACTAGCACTTTCTACAAATGCCAACGCCAATTTTAATGGAATTTCACCTTTGATAAATGATGTGTAGGTGAAGGTGCGTGAGCTCGTGGCAGTATGACGCTGATTGCTGATTGTATGAGGAACAAGTAGTTTAATATTATTTCCACTAGATCTCAGTTTTTCCACTCCCAAAGCAACAGAGCTGATAACCTGCTGCTTTCGTACATGAAGTATTGCCGAGGTGAGAGAGAGTGTTACATCAGGATTGGCAGGTAGTTCCTTCCTTAAAAAGAAATTGGATGGAGCAAGCGTAAATGATATATCCACTTTAATATTTGGTGGTAGCCATTGGGATATATTAAAAATCTCATGATTTATTTTCCCAACCAGATGTAATTCAATAGTTGTAGCGCTTTTAAGTGCATCTGTACTATCAGTACCTGTAATATATTCATATACTTTGTAGGAACTCCTCAATTCCTTGTATGAATTTGGTGACATCAACATGAACTGTATATAGCTCGTATAATTTGAGAGTTTTGCTAGTTTTGCCAACCAGTGTTCCATTTATTTAGAAATTGATTTGTCGAAATAAACTATGTAATATGCAATTTTCACAGGATATTCTATCGGCAAGGATTGGCATTATATTGTCAGATTTCTTGACTACCACATGTAAATCTATAGATGTCGAAGACATGTCCATAAATTAGTCTTCATTGGAATAAATTGGAAAGTGAATCAAACAGTTCGTTGTAACGAACTGTAAATAAGAAGCGACCCGGCTCAATGGTAACCGAAACCGTAGAAAACGGAATTTTGATACCAATAGATACAACAAAAGAATCAAATTTTAATGCTGATTTCAAATATATAAGTTTCATCAAGTTTAGTCCTACCTAACAAAATTTACGTGCCTGAGAGAATGTGGCTGATTTTCGATAAAAGGGGGAAAGACCCCTAAAAGCTATAGACCCTTAATGAAAATCACACCATCATATTCATCGTATCAGAGAAACCTACTGCGGTGGTTTCAAGCTCCTATCTATGAAAATGTAGAATTTTGCATTTTTGCCAGAAGAAAGATCACGGATGGGTGTTTATTTGCTTTTTTTTCCAGGGGTGATCGTATCGACCCATTGGTCCTAGAATATCGTGGGGGGGGGGGCTCTTTCAAACGGAAATTAAATGTTCTAGTGCCCTCTAATATACGTATTAAAAATATAAGAATAAGAGGTTCGTTACGTAAGTTAATTCGTAAGTTACGTATATTTATTACTAATAAAAACGTTAGTAAATAAAATTAAACAGGTTTCGAGAAAGCCATTTAATCAAATAAAAGAAAAATTAATATTCAATTTTTTTTTAATTATTCATGAATGGTGAGCCAAAATCAAAACCTGCATTAATTCAAAAACGTTCAAATATTAAATAAAAAAAACAAGTTTTTTAACTGAAAGTTAGGAACGACGTTAAAACTTCAAACGAGCAGAAATTATTCCGTAAATGAAAGGGGCTGTCCCCTCCTCAACGCCTCGCTCTTTACGCTAAGTTTTTTATTGAAAAAAAAAATCGAGTTGTGAGAAAGTCAAACTTTAGCGTAAAGTGTGGGGCGTTGAGAGGGAGCTAAAATTTGACTTTCTCACAACTCTATTTTTTTAAACAATGAAAAACTTTAGCGTAAAGAGTGAGGCGTTGAGGAGGGGACAGCCCCTTTCATATACGGAATAATTTCTGTTCGTTTTAAGCTTTAACGTCGTTCCTTACTTTCAGTTAAAAAAAACTTTCTTTATTTAATATTATCAGAGAGCGGTTGTTGTGGATAGAATTGTTCATAGTAACTATGTTTTACACTAACATCACATCTAACAATAACACATCTAACATTATTGTTACACTCACATCTAACAATTCTCTTCCTTGGGCTTTTTCTTCTTGTTTTTTTTCTTTGACAAGAGTGATGTCTTTCGTTTCTGAGCTGAGTGGAGACTGATGAGTGATGCACTGTTTCTCAACCTTTTTAAATCTATTCCATTTTATCGAGTTTTCAATTGTTTGCCAAGGGCTCGTGCACTGGACCTAAGATTTTCCGAAACACTTTTTTTAAAATCCTTGCCAGAGCCCCAATCGTGTAATGTAGAGGATGCAAAATCTGTCGGAGCTGGTACAATATATTTTTTAGCCAAGGGTAATGCAGAGCGAAACAGCTTAGCAAACCAACTGCCAAGACCATAGCCTGACATTAATGAACGACCTTTGTAATAGTCCATTCCATTGGCCATTTGTTTTGGATCAAGAGTAGCAACATAGAAATCAATATTAGGACAAACGAATGCCATTTTTCTATTAGACATCTGGTTATTTAACAACGATGGGTCAAAAATGACATGTAATCACGGCCAAATCTTTTGTTAGTCCTAGAGGATGACCTAATTCAGTACTAAGTGTTAACTGACAGAGTTCTAAATAGGAAGTGTTTACAGAGATATAATGAAGATGCTTTATATTGTAATGATGAATATGACCTTGACTAGTGTTTCTTTCAAGAACTCGTAGGAAGGAAACGTTGCTATTGCCCACTCTGGATGTTTTTACGAATGAAGCATAAAGAAATATACAAGTTTCTGAGGAGATGGCAGGCGAATAGTTAGCAAAAATTACACTAGTGCTTCCAGCACTTTTATCAATGATTATATTGTATTTAAAACCAAGAACATCTTTTAGATTATCATTGAGAATAATCTTTTCATTGGCAATGGGTGAACTAATGTGTATCTTGCCCTCTTCCTTTGAATAGTTGAATTTAAAGACTTTTTTTACGAGCGGAAATTCTTTTATTGGGAACACGACACAAATCATTCATAAAACTGAGTTCCTTGTATAGTAATATGACAAGTGATTATTCAAATGAACTGATCTTTTCAATTATATGTTGATTTCTAACGAGTGGCCAGTCATGTGGTCTAATTTTTTTATCATATATGTGATCTGTTCTCAGGGTATCATATGTATTTTTGAGAATGCAATCGACAAGAGCAACTTCATACTCGCCATCGAATTTAATTGTGGGAGAGAGTTTTGTCCAAAAATAACTTGTTTCATTCTAATCCTTGTAGAATGGATCAGATACATTGGACTCGAATGTCAAATAGAAATTATTGGGCATTGTTAATGTCTTCAACTGCTAACCAACAATCAAAATCAGATTTGTATCCTAGCCAACGAACAATCAACTGTCTCTTGCCCCTGCAAGTACGACTCTATAATATATTTTCAATTTGAAAGATTTCAGTATTATTTTTAAATTCTGCAATTCATAATCATAAGAGCCTCCAAGAATCTCATCATCTTTGGTGTCTCGTAGACGATATATTATGGGTTTAGTGTCTAGGATTTTTGATACTTTAAAAAGTTCAGTGAACCATAAGTAATTCTTTTTTTTAAATATTAGTTGTTCTATTTATTCAAACAGTATCGCTGAAATTGAATTATTTCTTCAAAACCTTTTCACTGGAATATTGTTTCAGAAAATTGTCAAATGTATTTTCACCGTGTTGAACTTCCTGAGGGCTAACGTTGGACAGAGATTAATTGGGTCGTTGATTGTAAATTTGCATGATTCTATGTAAATCAGGAATAAAAGCAGCAGCATTTTGCAATGTACAGTGTCTAGAAATTAAAAGTCGAACAGTTCTTGTCAATCGTTCGGCCAATGCAGCCTTTATTGGACTATGACTATGATAGGGCATAGTATTATATTTCAATAATATCTTTTCCATATGTGGATTAAGAAATTCACTACCACGATCACATTAAATTTTTCTATAGCCTATCTTGTTCAAAGATTTATTTTTTTTTAAATCCCACCTCCTCTCCTCTCGGTGACATAATAATCTGTTTCACTTAATTTCAAACTTTAATGTCACGTACACTAATTTAAAAACAACTTTTATTTTTTGATTTTTGGATTTGGGTAGCCAAACATAATGGACGAAGACAAGGTATACTACAAAAAAAAATCAAAACCACAAAAAAATACCATTCCGGTTTTGCAGGATGTCCTCTCACCATAGGGCACCCCTTTCAACGTGGAAATACATTAATAATACACACATATTTTTCATAAAACCTTGTTCTCAATGAACTATACATCACCCTCCATCCTCCCAACCTTCCCTCAACCCCAAAACAAAACCTAGGAGGAGTAGAAAACTGTGCTCTTACAATACCTTTAGGCACGCCATTCTAATCCTTGTTTAATAACACAAAAAAAAACTACTAAAATATTTTTAATACCCATCTGGCAATTCAAAATCAAACAACACCTCTCTTTGTCTGCAATTGGATAGCATATGCTTAGTGACTAAAGACACTGATTTCAAGTAGAATATATTTGTAGCGTGTATTGTGACGTCTTTTAATTTCATCTAGACTAAAAAGATCTGCTTGCATTATATGCAGTGGGAAAAGGCTTTAGTTTGTCGATAATGATTGCCACGTACCCTCTGATTTTGATGTAGAGCGTAACTTGGCTCATTTTGTAGATACTCTTTTTTACTTTTTTAGAGTATCACCGCTGACGACTTTAGAAAGTGTTATGGAGGAACTTAGACTTCCAACTTCAACAATATTTTTTTTTAAAAATGTTTCAAAACTTCAACAATTGTTAACGCTAACACGTAGTGCAATAACCGCTAACCTTTTACATACTAGAGGGTGGTGGTGGTGATGAGTTTATATCCATACGTCCTCGCTTTTGTCTAGCCGCCACCACCGGTGTCATCAGATCAATGTTTCTACTACTTTTGCTGCTAGTATTTTCCAAGATTGATATAAAATCTTCTTCTTCTTCTTTTTTAAAATGGTGTTCGTGTTCTTAGAGGACTAGTAGTACTATGTTCTTTTAATTGATTTAGAATTTGCTTATTGGCAATAAGACTTTTCGTAGGTGATTTTAATTGTGATTTAAATTGCAGGTTGTCTTCAGCTTCTATCCGTGCTTCTTTACTATTAGGAATATTTGGTGATGATTTTACAGTTCAACAGAAATCTGCTCAGTTTACTTACATTCATTTTTCCTCTTGCACATCTAACCTTGACCATGCTATGTCATATAACCTTGATATACCTTGTGTTGAGTTAGTTTCCAAACTTCAAGTTTCAGACCACCTTCCTATTGCTTCTAGTTTTAAACGAGAAGCTTCTCAGATTCCAGTGTTACAGGCTCATACTGTTCACCGGCATAAGTGGTATACTTCTCGCGATTGGAATAAAATTGACACATCTCAGTTCATCGAAAGTTCAGATAGCATCCTAAACGAGATCTGGATTCCATTTCATCTTCTGCAAAAGTCTTCTAATAAAGATATTAATGAGGTTAGACTAACTCTTGATATCTACTCCGCAGAAATCTGCCATGCACTTTTGTGTGTTGAAAAAAAGGGCAGTTCCTCTTAAAAAAAAACCGTGTTGGCACCCAAGTTCCCGGATGTCAGGAGATCTAGCGCTGTCTGAAGCTTCTGACCGTGCTAAATTTTTGTACAAATTATGGAGAGATTGCCTATGCCCCCGTCAAGGAATAGTCAATGAACTGAGAAAAGTGTCAAAAAATGTTTTGCTAAGGAACATGCCCTTCATCGATCTAAAATGCAGACACTTTATTCCGAGAAGGTCAGGAATTCACCTGATCTACTGTGGAAGCTATTACCTCGTACACTCTCCTCCAATTTACCAGACCCGAATGACATTCCTTTGTCCGAATGGATATCCCATTTTTCGAATGAATTTTCTGAGCCTGATCCTGTTTTAGAGTCACAATTTTGTGATGAGCTCTGCAACTTCATTGATGAATCTCCTGACCTTGATTTTGTTGTTACTTTGTTGTTACGCTGTTATAAAAGCCATATCCCAACTTTAAAAGAAAGCGTCTTGTGGGATAGATAAGGTGAGCACTCTACACATCATTAATGAAAGTTATCTATTGATGCGTCACCTCAGCCTTCTCATGCAAATGATATTTGTTACAGGTATTGTTCCATCCTCGTTCTGCATTGGTGATCTGACTCCGATTCCCAAAAAAGGGAAATCTGAGCTGCAATGTTCCTCTTTCCGTCCCATCACCGTCTCTTCTACGATATGCAAACTTTTTTAGCTTCTTTTTCCTGATGAGTTAAGACAAAAATGTTACGTTCCCCCATATCAGTTCGGTTTTCAGGCTAATCTTGGCTGTTATCATGCTCTTACAGCAGTTTTTACTGCCCTCGTCGACGCTGAATCTTCGGGAGAAAGTATTAACCTCGCCGGACATGACGTTAAACGTACGTTCGATTCCTTAATTCATTCGTCCATGCTTCTTCAAATGGCAAGGGGAGGCGTAAACCTATCAGTTGTCTATGCTCTCAGGGATTATATAAGAATCTAAGAGTGCGTTTAAAACTCCCATTCCCGTTTTCCCCTGCAATCGGCTCTTCATCAATCCCAATATAATTGCATTAATTCTCATGTGAGGCCAAACTCTTCGAATGTCTCGAATATGCTTGTGATTCCTCAGTACCCCATCATCGTTAAGAAAGGGACTAGACAGGGAGCTATCACTTCCCCAACCCTGTTCAATAATAGTGTCCTGGAAGCTCAGGCAGTGTCTTCCTTCATGCATTCTTGGGAGAATCGATATGTCTCTTATTTCTTATGCTGATGACATCTTGAATCTCAGCCGCACGATCCAGCGCATTGAGCAGAATTTCAAAATCCTCAAAGATGAACATTCAAAAATCGGTGTCTTTTAATCCTGAGAAATCTGAAGTTATCCTTTTCAATTGGCGAAATCCCTCTACTTCTCTTATAAATCTGGACGGTTCTCTTGTTAAACCCGCAAACCATATTACATACCTGGGCCTTCCAATTGGCACATCTATAGGCCACACACGTCGTTTGCTGATTTCTCACGTTGAGCGTAAAATTAGTATTTCTTACGCTGTAATCGTAAAAAGCAAACTACGTTTCAACCGTTACCTTCTAGCATCCATTTACAACGCCATAGCCCTTCCACATCTGCTTTACATTGCTCCTTTCTGGAAATTCTTTACCTTTACAGATAAAAAGCACCTACGATCAATCTTCTTCAGATTTGCTAAATATCTTCTAGATTTGCCCCCTTGAACAAGAAAACGTAAATTATTCATTTGTATAAGCTAGCTGACCCTAATATTAGCATTAATAAATATCTACCCAGTTTTCAAATAAGTTTATTCATCCATAGTCACCAATTTGTTCACAATAGTTTTTTTGTATTATGGTAATGAATTTTTTTCTCTCTATTTTTTGGTTATTTTAGTGATTATTCCGTATATGTACCTTTTTTTGGACGGGTAATAAATGAATAATAATAATAATAATAATAATAATGTTAATAGTAATAAATCTCTCCCTCGTTTTAAAGGAAGCTTTTATTATCCTTTCGTTAGCATCATTGTTCGTATGAATGTAATGAAGAGTTTTTTTTGTCATGTATTTGAATTTTCAATGTCTATTTGTGTCCTTCTTGTTTTTATTTTTGTTTTGTTTAGTGATTACTCCGTCTACTGTGCCTTTTGTACTTTTTTTTTGACGGGCAATAAATGAATAATATTAATAATAAATGTATTGCCCAGTGCTATCGAATTGAACATAGTGATCTTGACAACCATCACTTTCCAACATGATATTTGTTAGGACTCTTTTACTTTGTTCTTGATATGAGTGTGGCAGTAGGCTTCCAATAGTTGACACTATTGAACTCAATTCTTCCTCCTTTGATTGTGTTGTTATTGTTCCAGCAGCAGCGGCGGCAGCAGCAGCAGAATCTTGAAGATATGTTTCCTTTTTGGGATCAGTTGCACTTACATTCACTGGTCTCTCACGATAGGGTTTATGTTTGTCCACTCGTGAAAGTGCATCTTAAAGTAAAACATGCTTTTTATCATCGGCAATATTCTCATCAATAATGAATTTACTTAAATTGTCCTCATAGTGTTCGACTGGTGAAAGGGCGAATTCTACTGGGGTCAATTTGTAGGGTTTATTCATTTAGAGAAAACAGTTTACAAGTCCTGCAAATATTGGCAGTAAAAGTACAAAAAACCTACCACCCGCCTGGAGAAGACGTTTTCTTTTAAAATCTTTTTTTTTGTTTTTGCAAGCCAAGGCACGTACAATGGAACGAGGATGCTTTGTCTGTTGTCTAACACCTTCGGGCAACTGTACATTACCCTCGGTTAAATTTAACCGAATTTCCGATAATAGATTAATAAATTCTTTAACAATGCCATGTTTGAGTATGGCTTTCCTAAGTGGTGGTTTTAAAGTGCTTATAACGGTAAATAAGTGTCTATTTTCATGTAGTTTCTTCACTGTCATGATGGCAATTAATAGCCTTTTTTACTGTTCACCGGAAGATATATTGTAATTTAATTGTCAAAAATATCTGTGACTACAGGTAAATCCTCGGGTGTATTCTGATTAAGATCAAACAGAATGTAACGATAAGGTTTATTTGTTGCCTGACTGTACGCTGAAAGTAGAAATTTTGGAGCACCAGTATATATTTGTTTATTGAGAGTTATTAGAGAACTTGAACCACGAACAACTCTGTAAATAATATAGCATGTACAGTTCAAAGCAAGTGTTCTCATACACTTGTTCTTATGAAAGAGATTGTGTAGAACTAGGGTTATAGAAATCTGTCCATGATGTGAGCGAACAGTAAACAATTGTAGCATTTCCTGAGACCATTGTTCAATGGATACAGCTAAATCATCAATAATCAGCCAAGAGTTTGGCTCAATAATATTGAAAACATCAAGTCCCTGTATGAATTGTACCGTCATAGATGCAACAGAAATAGTCTTTTTTGGTCTTATGACTCTTGCGAAACACTATAGCAATAGTAGATTTTTTTCGGCTTTTCCATAAATATTTTATTACAATCTTTAATTATTTTAGTTAAAAGTGTCGTTTTGCCCGCAATTGATGGATCATAAAGAATTGATCTGAAGGGTTTTTTAAATCGATACATATTTGATGTTCAACAGCTAGACTGCAACGAACTGTAAACAATACTTGTCTAATGAATAAATAATTTCCCATTATCAGCAGTCCTATTGCAGTCCACCTGGCACGATGTTCAAAAAACAACCAGAACAAAAACAATTTAGAATCAGATTTTTTTTTATTTTTCAATTAACATAAAAAAAAATAAAGCAATTTAGCACTTTGCAACAACACATGTTTAATACGCATGGTATCACAGAATTGTGGAGGGAGACAATAAAAATCAACGCTTTTATTTACAACATTTACAACAACAACACACATAAATAAATTTATAAGATCCCCCCGGTGTGGCAGCTACGGTGGTCGAAGGCCGAACTGGAAAGCACGGGGGCGCAATACGGCAGGCAAGGCCGGGCAAGAGGCCGGCCCGGCCTCTTGCTTGGCAACACTGAGCTACAATAATTGTTCCCAGGGGAAATCCAAGCGGTCAAAATAACCAAACCATAGATAAGCCGACTATAAAAAGTCTTCAAATAAGTGTCCACTGGGAAATTACTCACAATGTAAAACAGGGTTTTATCCAAAAAGAGTTCTTTACACCACAAGCTCTAGATCAGACATATAACACTTAAGAATAGATTATTCTTAGTGACTCCTTATTTGAAGCCCCGTTAGTGACATATTATTGTCATAGGCTATAATAATAATAATAATAATTTATTACAAACCCGCTTATAAAAAAAGAAGCATGAAGAAGCGGAGCAAAACAAAAGAAAAGAGAAAATAAAGACGAAAACAAATCAACCGAACATAATAATCTACTAAATACAAACAAAATCACACTTCAACTATCAAGCAAGAAAGTCACTGGGAAATCAAATAATAGTGCCCTGTGTTTCACGAGAGCTTGTTTTTCAAAATTCGGCATGAACTCAACAGGATCAGGTATATGATACTTTTCTAGCAGACCAGTGTTACGGAGGTAAAGTGGCAGACCAAGCAGAAACTTTAAATATTTGCAAAAGCCTGAACGGATTCGCAATATATCCGAATTCGATAGCCAATGCCAAACGGGTGAGATGTAGTGAGCAAAGGGAAGAGCGACGGCACGATACAACCTAGCAAGAATATGCTTATTAAATTTAAACTTCAGAGCTGCAAGTTTAGCATACCCAGACCGAAAACCCGACAGAACCTGGTCAACAAAAAGAGCACGCGAGCTTCTGAGGTCGCTTCCATATGTGATACCTAGGTACTTCAACTTGCGGCCTGGAAGTACTACTTGCCCTGCAACGGTAACACGGGTAGCCTCGCGACGGGCAACTTCAGACGGCGCACGCGGGGGTTCAAATACAAGAAATTCTGTTTTAGCAGGGTTAATAACCAGACCAATATTAGTATAACCTCGACTTAGGAGATCGATATTAGCTTGAAGGTTACAAAGCGATGTGCTCACCAGTAATATGTCGTCGGCGTAGCACAGTAGGCTCACATCCATACATTCAGTGTTAAAACCACCGTTAATCTTTTTTGTTACCGACGAAGTTAGCGAATTGAAGAGTACAGGGCTTAAAACCGACCCTTGACGCAGTCCCCGGTGAAGCTTAATCGGTTTCGACAGGAGTTCACTACTCAACTTAACACGGATAAGGCTACTCGAATACCAGTGCCATAGGACGGCCGCTACATGTGGGTTCACACCTTGGTGCAGCAGGTTCAAAATTAACTTTGAATGAATTACCGAATCGAACGCCGCGGACACATCTACTGCACAAATTAAAAGAGTCCGTGATTGATTCTGAGCTTTCGATACTATACGCGTAAGAAGGCGATGTGCAAATGCACAACCGAGGTGGCGACGGAACCCGAATTGTCGATTGTCAATTTTACACTTGCGTAACAGCTCAGGTAACAGAAGTCTCTCTAACACTTTGCTTAATGTACTAGAAACTGTTATAGGCCTATAGCTAGAGCAGAGGTTACGATTTTTTCCCTTCTTCAAGACGTTAGACACAATACCTAGGGCAAACGACTTAGGGACTGCACCAGAATCAAGGCACATTTGATATAGCAGCGTCAAGTGCTCAATGAGCAGAGGTGAGCCATAGCGGAGGTGTTCAGTCACAATTCCGTCGTGCCCGGGAGCCTTGCCCTTTCTCAGCTGCTTAATAACCTGGAGCACTTCGCCTATTGAGACGGTAAAATAGTTCCGTTGGCTCAAGAGGGGCGCAAAAGCTCGTGAGAGCTCACTATCACTTTCGGTTGTTAGTTGGGCATGTTTGATCCCAAAAAACTTCACTATAGTGTTTTACCCACTGCTCCTCAGGTATGTTACTAGCAGGGTTTGTCACTGGTTTAGACTGTCTAAAAGACTTCCACATAAATACAGGATTATTTGCAGCTTCTTGGGAAGCAAGTTCGGCTTCGGCAGCTTTAAGATCACTTACAGACTTATTATAAGTTTTTTTCGTGTTGCGGAACTGCTCAAACACTACACCTGACCTAGGCCTCTCGCAATCGCGCCATAATCTCAGCCAAAACTTAGCACGAGCTTTGGCTTGCCTTACTTTAGGAGAGCGACTCCAGCCAGGCTTGCTGATTCCAGGTTTAAAACGGCGAGTGGGTACAGAAGCCTGCTCAGCCGTTTCCATTGCATGTATAATCTCAGTACAATAAATGTCTAGTGCTACCAAATCACTCGAGCCATGCATCAAGAGCTGAAAGGGAACTTTTATCTTTCCGAGAATCTCATCACATGTCTGTTTATACTGGTCGGCGTTTATTTTATTCCACTCAGTCCTGGTAGCATAAATTTGGGGCTTATTCGGCCTACACGGGAAGAAGTTAGCCTTAAAGCACAAGCCAAGGTGATCACTTACTGTGTGCTCAGAGTCCACGGTGACTGGAGCACCTAGAGAGAAGTTACATAGCACATGGTCAATGTTTGTCGTTGAACCGGAATTATGGATGTACGTATATGCGTCAGTCTTTTCACAGAGATCATACCCAGCTGGGATTACTGAGAAGAAAATTTCGGAGAGCTTATTTGATGGGTTCGTTAAGTCGCACTGAAAGTCACCGCAGACTAGCACTCTTCGATTGCCCAGCCTAATAAGTAAGCGCGAGAGGCGGCCACAAGCTTCCGAGAACCGTTTTTCGGAAGAGAGGGTGTTTAGGTTTGTTGGTAGATAAACCGTGATCAGAACAAAACCCCCGGGGCCAGGAAAATCTACAGCGAGGAAGAACTCACACGATTCCAGCTTTTGACATTCAAGCGAACTGTCCGTTATGATAGCAGTGCCCCCACTAGGTCGACCGCGGACTGAGGACCTTTTTGCTTCATGCATGAACACAGTTTTTTGATTCAACTGTTCGAAAAGACCAAAATTTTCGGAGGTGAGTAAATGTTCTTGTAAGCACACAACATTAAATTGACGGCATAGTTCTTTAACGTAGTCTAGTTTGACTGAATTGTGCCCATAGATATTTCGGCAAATGATGGAGAGAGAAGTCATTTCGTTGTAGTAGGCTTTTTCATAGCATTTCTAACTAGTGGGCATCTCATGCTGTATGAGGGGTGGGTGTTGTGGCCTTCTGGGCATAGGGCACATTTAACTGTGGTGGACGTGCATGGGGACGTCCGTGATGCGACGTGGGCACCGGCGCACTTAGAGCACTTCGGAGCGTTGCTGCAGGCACTAGAGAGGTGCTCGAAAGATTGGCAGTTAAAACATCTCTTGGGGAGCTCTTTATAGGCCTCAACCCGGAAGTGGGTGTAGTCTACAAATATTCCGCGTTTAATTGTCTGATCTCGCGCGAACGAGTCTTTAAATACAAGTTTCACTGTGCCAGAGGTGCCGAACCGGTGGACTTCCGTAACTTCGGAGTTCGCAGCAATAATTTCTTCCTCTGTGGTTGCCGGGGGAACGAATCTTGCCACCGCTAAAAACTTTGGTTTCCGGTAAGAAACCTTGACATCACGGACATTTTCTTTCAACATGTCTGCGAGGATTTGAGCTGAATCCGCCGTATCGAGAAAGGCAACTAACCCACCTTTTCGTTGAGTGATCTGGCGAATATGTCCTTTTCCACCGTTCTTTTCGATAAATTCCTTCTGTTTGGCACATGATTCAAGGCTTTCCGCCGGCACATTCGCTATCACTACAGGATTCTCAAGTCTTTCAGGTTTCGGTAGCGGGGGCCAGACAGTAGGGCCTGACGGAAGGTAGATCTTACACTGATCGATTAGTCCCTCTATTTTCTCTGTGCACTCGTTAACTCTAATTGAAAGAGAAGTCAGCACATCTTGCGGTATTCTAGGCACTTCGCCAATTTTCCAGATAGTAAATCTATAGGTGAAATTGGCTGAGTTTTCTGCATTCTTGATAGCATCGTATAAATCACCCATGAAAACATCACTCTGCAAACCAGCTCGGCGGTCCTTCATTACATATTCATCTCCAAGTTGCCGCAAAATATCGTTCAGTTTGCAATGCGCAGCGTACAGAATGTCTTTTCCGTAAAATTTACTTCCCGTAGCAACCACCGCGTCACGGGAAATATCGGCATATCGCAAACTTGTCTGAGCGAAATTCAGGACAGGCGCGTATATATATTCGTAAATAGTCTCTTGTGTCATACCAACGAACTTCACTGCTCGAGAGCTAGTTTTACTAGCTCTCATCTAGCTCTACATCTAGTTTTTCGGAGTCCCGTTCACGTGTAAATATATATTCATGGTCGGAATATAGGGTGATGCTCTGGCTGGAGTCCAATTGTCTTTCGTATATGGGTGTATTCCTGAAATGTCAAGGGTCTCCACTACTAACGCTTTCTATAAAAACCTTATATGCCCCAACGGCATAACTTACAACCCTTGCCCTGGGGGCTCTGGGAGTGAGGGTGTCATCCTCATAGCCATAATTTCCAGATCTTTCAACTACGCTGAACAAAATAGCTATCTCAAAATTTTAATTGGATGTGTTTGGGGAAATGGTGGGTGTGGAAGGGGTGTTAGATGCCCTCTGATCACTTTCGGCTATTAAAAAGGGCACAAGCCTACCAATTTCCAATCAAATGAGCACTTTTTGAATTTTCTACGACAACTCCTTCGATACGAAGTGCCCTGGTCTAAAAGAAACCGAACAAAAAAAAATAATAATAATAATAAAATAATAATACATTGGGGCCACATCGTTCTTTCACTAGGCAGCACTATTGTGCTGCCTATGATTACGGTAAAGATATTCGCTAAGCTTTACAGGTGACTAGCTCTTTTATTTGGCTCTTCTTTCAGTGTTATTCAATCCCTTCGTGCCTGGTTGCCTGGTAAACATATCGAGGATGGACAGAATGTTCAAGGAACATTTACTTCATATTTGGCTAATATTGGTGAAACGATGGCTTTTGCTGCAGATTCTTTTCCGTCTCTATCCGATATTAGGTCTTATCTTAGGCCACCTTGTATTAAGTCAACGTTTTGGAACCTTGTCTGAAACGGAAATTACTAGAAATGTCTTGGAACTAAAAACTTGCATGTCATCTAGCCCTATTAATTTTTCAACTAACTTAATTGAGTTTATACTGCCTTCCATCATTTCTTCCTTTCTAACAAAACTTGTTAACCTCTTCTCGAGCACGGTATTTTTGCGAATGTTATTAAACGCGCTAGAGTCATCATACTATTAAAGATGGAGTCACGAAATCATACAGCTAACTCGCAGCCAGTACCTTTATTGTCTGTGTTCAGCAAAATCTTTCAGAAGCTAATGCTATCTCGTAATACGAATTTTCTTTCTTCTAAAGTTTTTCTTGTGATTTTTAATTTGATTTCGTTGATCCAGTTGTTGGCAAATGTTGGCAAATTGTCTTTAAAGGGTCGATTCTAGGGTCACTATTCTTTCTATTTATGTAAATGAACTAATTTCTGGTGATAGAAATAAAAATCCCTTATATTGTTGTCGTCTATGTCATCCTAAGTTTTCCTACACCAATAATCGTAGTTTTCTTCCTTTGGATTCTTTTGTTGCTTATACTGATAACGTCATGCCTGTCACAGAGATAAAAAAGAATGGAGTTCATACTAACCTAGTGAACCTCTTCGAGAGAATTACTTTAGTTTGATACAAAGTCTCGTTCCCTAAATGTTTTCAAGTCTAGTTTTTTTAGTTTTTTCTCGTCTACCTACGGTTAACCTCAATCAGATGAAGTTAATATATCGAAGGGATCTATTAGTTCATCACACGACGGCCATGTCCGTTCCTTAGGCATCCTTCTTGACGAAAGATTTATCTTTTAAGTACCATATTTATTTGATCAAAATGAAGGTTTGCAGAAGTCTTGGTATTCCAGAAAGGCTCACGCAAAGGTTTCCTTGTGCAATTTTGGGAATTTCAGTCGATGCTTCTTTTTAACAGCTTTTATATTATAAACAGCTTGTAATCGATTAGAAACAGACAGAAACATCGATTAGAAACAGATGTTTTTATTATAAACAGTTTTTTCAGTCGATGTTTCTTATTGCCCAGTCATACGAATGTCTACTTTTCCTTCTTTTCTTAAATTGTTCTCTAATACGTACAATTACTTTATAAATCTGAACCAGAAAACATATCGTTCAGCAACTAAACCGTTACTAGATATTAAGGAGGCCCAAGACGGTCAATCATTTTGATAAATAATTTTCATGAATATGTTGACGTGTGCTGCAATCAACCTTCAATCGACTCTTTAATGAACCCTCCAATCTCGACCAACGCTAATATGATCAAAATGATTGAGTCATTCAAACTTTCTATCAATCACCGTCAACCCTTGACTCAAGCGTCAAACAGGCTCCTAGACGGCCAATCATGCTAGTGTCATTTGATTGACGGGAGCTTTTGGTCAAAATGATTCACCGTCTAGGGCCTTCATTCTTTCAATTTTTTTTTCCGCTCCATGGTGATCTTCCCTATTCCCTATTCCCTATCCCAATCCCTTCCCTATTCACTATTACCTGCTGATGAAACAGCTTCGTATGCAATTTTTTTGTCTAAAATATTGTTCCAAATGTTGTTACTTCATTGACTAATACTATTCAGAGGATACGCATCTGTATGAATGGTTGAACAACATTGAAATTAATTGTACTAAGTCTAACTTTATAATTTTTGGACGATCTGGTAATTTTTTTCACATGAATGTTTTCAGTTGAAGCTAGAAGCCATCCAATACGGATGAAGTCAACTGTTCGATATATTTGTATCGTTATGGATGAATCACTCTCATTTAAAGATCATATAGAGATATTTCAATTTCAAATATATAAGCTAGAAATGCTGGTATAATATAAAAACAAGAAAATTCTTCATTTGTTCCTGAAAACATAAACGTCTGAAATAGAATATATTTTAGTTATATATTTTAGTTTTAGAATATATTTTAGCCCCTACGTTTTGTATTGCTGTTTCAATATGGCTGGGATGTTTTCCTCAATCCTTCGTCCGGTCGAGTTTTGTAAAATATTGTTAATAGAATATTAGCTAATATAAGCCTTATTGTTTCGCGTCGTGAGGCTTATGTTAGGTTGAAAATACTTCCAGAAACTATATAAAGTAAAGTATTATATTTTCATCATATTTTGGTATATTTCATTAGGATTAACCTAACTTCACCTCTAGATTGTGTATACAAAGTAAGAATTTCATTGTTTTACTGTTTTCCTTTAGTTTTTATATATTCCTAGGGCTACATCTGGAGCCTTCATGGGGGGGGGGGGTTTAAAGAACAGACAATAAGGAATATAATGGTAATACTTTTGTTTCATCAACGTATTTCCTTCATAAGTGGCCAATCACTAAACATTTACCAAATTAACAAACTTGGTTGGTTTTTATACTATTGTTTGCATGTATAATTGCGTCAAAGGCAGATCCACTTCTTTTTTAGGTGGGTTCAAACATGTTAATGATGTTCATTCTCATGGCACAAGGTTGGTGAATAAAATTTATGCTAGAAAATTAAAAAAAAATTTCTTTAGTTTTTAGATGTGCCAAGTTATAGAATTCGTTGGGCGAGTAAATTATGATTAGTTGTGATGTAAGTGAATCTTCAGGGCAGCTGAAAAAACAATTATCTTATAAATGTTATCTTAATGGTTAAATTGATAGGATCTGCAATTGATAAAATGGTACTAAATTCTCAGTATTATTATTATTTCTTTTTCTATTTTGATTGATGTGTATTAAGGAAGGAGTATAAATTTAGTGGTAGCACGGTACGTGACGCTGTTGTTATATTTTTTTTGTTTTTGAACACTGTCTAGGGTAAATGTTTTTTTTGGATTTTTTTTACCATTGCTCCTCCATGTCACGCCCTCGCTTTTGGAGGGGAAGTGGGTGTCTTAAGTTTGGTTTACAATCGATATTTAATATAATAAACAAAAAATACATTTGTTTCATGATTTTTGTTTTTTCGTCTTTTCTCATGTTCGCTGGGTCCTGTTAATTCGCTGGGTCCAAACTACCCATTTCTCTTTGCCACTCCCGTATGCAGGGCTCGTTAAAGTTTGGATTTCTTAACGCCTGGGATGAAAATACTGCATTTTTCAGGAGCCTGAACATCAGTTCATTATTAGGACGCCATTCTACCATTTCTGGTCGAGTGGTGTCACTTCTGTCAGTCTTCGAACTCCGTCAGTCGCCATCCGACTGAGTGGTTGACCAAAAACTGTGAAATGGTGGATAAAGCGGTCGTAGTATCTAACTAGTCCCATAAATGCTCATACATCCTTTTTGAAACGTGTATTGGATAGCCTACAACTCCCTGGACCTTGCGTCTTGATGGTTTAATGACTCAAATTCCAAAAATGTGTCCCAAGAACTCTTTTTCTGTACTGTTGAACCTACACTTGATTGGATTGGCTATCAATCCTGCTGACAGCAATCTATGCAGCACAAACAACGTTTCGATGTTTTGCA
The DNA here is from genome assembly GCA_029168905.1 of Artemia sp. Kazakhstan ARC1039. Lineage (NCBI taxonomy): Eukaryota > Metazoa > Arthropoda > Branchiopoda > Anostraca > Artemiidae > Artemia > Artemia sp. Kazakhstan ARC1039. The sequence goes on from JAQQPU010005491.1 coordinate 41,147, forward strand.
GATAATCCTTAAAAGCTGAACTGAAAATAACAATAGCGTCAATATTGAATTACAAAACTCAAGCCCCTGAGGACATGATCCAGGAGCTTCTGGATTCCTCTATCTACTCTTTGAATCCCAAACAGCATTACAAGGAATTCGTATAAACCATTTGGTATCACAAATGCTGTCTTTTGTACACTGTCAGGATGTGTTTTTATCCACCAGTATCTTTGATTTAAACTCCACCATCCCCGTTTGCAGGAGGATCTCCTCCGTGTGAGGTAGTGAATAATTATTCTGGCTTGAAATTTCATTGATATTCTGATAGTTGACAAAAAACTACACCGTGGCACCTAGCTTTGGTGCCAGCCCTATCGGTGACTCATAATCACTCTCTGAGGGTCTTATGATTCTATCTTCCAACATATTTTCCAATACAGTTTCCAAAAGGTGCCACTTTGCAGCTGGAACTCGGTAGAGTTTCTTTTGCAATGATGGGTTTCCCTGGCGTGTCCAAGAGGGTCTTTCTGTTTCTTCTTAAAATTGCAGACAATTTCTTTTTCTGATCCTCAGTCAAAGTTCCATTAACGGATCCTTGGATGATTTCCTTAAATGTTTTGCCGTTTCTCATCTTAATAGTTCTTCCATCTGTTCGAGACTTGTGCCCACGTAATTGTCTGTTTGAACAAAGAAGATATAGTTTGAAACTGCCCTGTGGTATTTGTCAAGGAGGTTAGTGTGGCAAAGTTTTGACTTCTTTTTCCCCTTGGAAAATTTCATCACGTAATTAACGCTTCCAACTTTCTTCAGTATCTTGTACGGGCCTCGCCACTGTATCTCACTTTTGCTTTTTCCATGGAGCCAGAAAACCAACCCTTCCTCTTTAAATTCGAATTTTCTCAGCCCACAGTTGTGTTCATACCAGGTCTTTTTTCGTTCCTGAATGGACAAGAAGTTTGTCTGTGTAGTCTCGGTCTAGTTACTAATTTTTCTTGCAGGCTGACAGGGATAACTGACTACCAATTCAAGCGCGCCTTTTTCTTCTCCTTGCAACATATCTGGTGGTCCTCTGGCAGAATCCCCGAAGATCAGCATAAATACTGAGAAATCCATGAAGCTTGTTAAGTCTTCCTGTGAGTGATCAAAACATATGGAAGATAGTAATCTGTTCCCAATTATTTGGCTCGTATCTGACGATTTTCTTTGTACTTGCCGTAGGATTCTATTTAACCTTTCAGCCAATTCATCCAAATGGGTTTGATGCAAAGAGTCACATAGGGTACCTGCATAGCTGGGGAGACGAGGTTATTTTCGTTACTGGTCGAGGTTTCTGAAGGTCTCTGGAAAAAATCTTGATTAATTGGTCAGCTTTCTTGCGTGAATGAATTTAGCGAAGCAGCATTGACTCTGATATTTGGGTGTATTGTCGCTTATCGTCAGGATCCACTTGAGATCGTTTTCCTACACCCTAGTGGCCCCATCAGGTTTATTTGAATCTATTTTGTACAAACGACTCTCAATGATTGGAAGTGGTCTTATTGGTATCTTCTCTTCCTGGCACTTTCCGACTGTTATCTGACAGTTGTGCACTCTCGGTAGTGCTTTACCATGGGTAAATACACATTCGACGAAGAAATCTTTCTGGAACCCTATTAGTGTTTGCTTTTTTTTTGTTTAACCATATGCTACCACTTCTGCTCGTGTCGACCGTCATCCTTCACAATACGGTAAAGGGCCTTAGTAATTAAATCTGTTGCTGCTGAAAGTTCAGCCTTAACACACGCCTAGAATTAATGTTTGATTTCATCCATCTTTTGAAATTCAAGAAGACTTTATCTTATTGTTCAGGGACTTCTGGCTGCTTGACTTACTCTGAAATGTAGCCTTCTTTTGGCTACGTCTCTGTCCCAATCTCTTATGTGTCTTTCCTCGTCCAAAAAAGTACCTAGTCCGTCAAAGTTCAGCTGCCATGTCTCCAAAATACTCGTTTGTGACTCAGCCTGCTTGCTTGGTTTGGCCTTCGTCATCACGCACATCAACTTCTGAATCAGCCAGTCTTGAAAACTCTGGAAAATTTCTTCCAGGCAGGAACATCTATGGGATCCGATACGAAACTGCAACCTTTACTGGGATTTCTACCAGTAAGAAATCTGCTTATTTCATCCGAACGTCCGGTTTTACCACAGGGCATCTATGCGCGTCACCATGTCTTAGAATTTTTGACCCCTTCCAGTATTATGACTCCTCTGGTACAAATCTGAGTGCAAAACTATTATTTCTGCCCTACTCTCCACAAACATTTCGACATTTATTCCATTAACATCTATTTACCCTGAAGCACGACTGCTGTCCAAGCTGACTGTTGCTGATCCGGCCTTTCCGGGCTCTCAGTCAATAAATCCTGTTGTCTATTCTCTGGGTGCTGCTTTCTTGTCCGACAGTTCTTCGCGAAGTTTGTTGTGTCATTATACACAATGAAGCTTCTTTTGTTTCCATTTCAACAACTCTTATCGGAGCTTCCCTTCCTTGCAATCAGCTCTCAACTGATAACTTTTCTCGCCTTTTTCACGTTTCTGGTTTCATTTCTTTCCTTCCTTGCTAGGATGCTAGGCCCTGAATGCGCCGTCGATCTTCAAACAAAAACTTTAGTTTTTTTTATTATCTCGAGGGGATACTGGCTGTTATTATAGTGCTGCCTCCGTAAACTGCTTTACTTGCAATAGCTCAACAGTTTCCTTTTCTTTCTTCTATGACGCAACCACTCTGGCCGGGCGGTTATTTTTTTTGCCACCAGGATCTCTGCTGCGTTCTCAGCGAGGTCAGATTGAGCCATGTATCAACGTTTATTGCTAGCTTCCTTCTTGATTCTCTGTATTTTTCGTTCCTCTTTCCTTCCACTTTAGAAGCGTATACGGCAGATTTCATTTGTGACAAACTACTTCTCATGAATTGCTGTCTTAACTGCATCATAATCAGGAAATATATCCGCCAAAACTTGACATCGTCTCCAGGGTGGAGTCAGATAGAACGAGATACGACTGCACAGTCCACTGCTCCCTAAACCAGTCACTTGAAGTTGCAGTACTCGCAAACACGTTTAAAATGAGTCTTTGTCATCAGTTTCTGTCAGCTTCATGAGCTTGGGCCTAATTGTGGATTGTGTCACTGCAGACTGATGCTGATTTGCTGCAAGTGGCACTGACAAACTTTCTCTTTAGGGCATCCAGTGCTGTCATAAGCTGATCAAACTGCGGTGCATCCATTAGAATTGGATTCTCTTGGCTCGAAACTTCTGGCAATGCTTCTAACGCTATCTTTCCTTCCATTTACTCTGTTCATGCTTTATTATCTTCTGTTAAAGAAATAGCCTCGGGCAAAAATTATTGGACCTCTCGGCCGAGCCCTCAGCCCCACATACAGCTGCTGGTACGCTTGACTGATCTTACAGTGACGTTTTAAGAGAGTCTACGTTGGTCCTCCTAGTGGGAATTACCGATGCTCCGTCGTTTAGAGTATCTGGTAATTTTGCGCGACCTCGGCTGAGTGAACTAGACCTAGTCTTTCTCACAGACGCAAAAATGGTTCTCAGGCATACAACTTCACCAACTTTAGGTTAGAAAATAAATTTTCTTTCACTTAAAAGTAATCCTATAATCATGCCAAAAATTCACGAAAATGCTACCTTTCTTTGTCCATCTAAATACTGATAAAATTTAATCAGAAATATTATGAACAATTTTGTCAATCAAAAAAGGGGACAGTAACTGTAAGGGAAAACATAAGAAAATATAATATCTGAAGTTTACAGTACAATAAACTAGAAAATTTAGACTTTTCTCAAAAGCCTGAATGGCAAACTAGAATTATAAAAGCAGTAAAATTTCGGTAGCCTAATTAAAGTACTTACCATTAACTCAGGATATCTAAAAATACCATTAACTCAGGATATCTAAAAACAGGATCAATTAAGGGTATAGCAGATACTTTGTACCTATTTCGGACCCACCGTTTAGAATCTCTCCAAATTCAAGGATCCTATGCTGCCGCCAGACACTGAATGTGGTAACTTTTGTCAAAGCACCTAAAATTCAAAGCACATGTCCAAAACTAATCTAAAATTGTAAGATATTTTTGTTGCGCAAATCGAAAATATCCTGAGGTTTTAATATAGGTACTTATGCTTCCACGTTCAAGAAAAGTCTAACGCACTGTTGCCAAAACTTTGAAGTAAGCTGTAGGCCCAGCAGTTTTCCGACTAAAATTGTACCGCCAGAGCATAATTTTTGTCATCGGAACACCAGGTTAAAAATTTGCCATAACAAGAAGAAAATGTTTGATGAACTAAATCTTCAACAGGTATCAAACTCAGAAAGGAGCAAGTAAAACCAAAATGTACTGGAAAATATAAATTGTGCTAAAATCTTTTTCAAATGTACCCAGGGCTGGATTTAAAGCTTTGACGCGTTAAGGCCCAAGCGTTTTTGCTGCTCTATTTGGTACTGGTGCATTATGCGGGCCCACCGCTATAAACTGTATCAAGGAAACCAGTCACGAAACCCTTCAAATGGGCTACTTGCAAGAAACTGCTATAGATAAACGATTAAGAAGCGTTGTTTCTCAATGAATTACAATATTTAAACGATTATTTTTTGGGGTTTAGGGGGGGTTGGGGGGACAAAGGTACCTAGGTTAGGTTAGGTTACGTATTTAATATATGCTGTGCTTTATCCCCACCCCCCACCCTTAATGTGCAAATATATAGCCCAAATTTGTTTCTAAACTATTATATATTCATCCTATTTTATTTTATTTTATTAGCATTAACCAAACTTGACTTCTTCGCGGTGCCCGCATAATGCACCAATATCTTCCATTTTTGCGAGAGTTTCGGGAAAATCCCCTAAAACTTGGGGATTATTAGTTAGTTAAGTTTATTAAGAAAAATAAAACTTGACAATGCATACATATATAATACATGAAAAACAACGTCTTTCAACTAAATCTTTTAACCTGCCCATGAACTCGCAAAGGTGACTAGAACCCAATAGCGGAAGCATTGAAGAGAACGCAACTGATGAGCCAAAAGTAATGCAAGACAGAGGTGATACCAAAATCTCAGCTGCTATTCTTGGGAGATATCTGACAGTTTATAAGTGGCAAAAGAATTCCCTTGTTGTTTTAAATCATTTTTCTGCGAATAGGCAGCGCGGCAGTGGAGTACACCTAGTACTTTGACAGTCAATCACATCAGTCCAGTTTTTGTTCAAAAAAATCACTCATGATAATTTATTGCACCCCTGGCATTGTGCGCCCCTAAGCCCAGGCCTAGTCAGTCTATTGGTAATTGGCCTGAATGTACCGTATTGTACCAGGATCTCTAAATTGTAACCAAGATCGGTACAATCGCACCGCGTTGGCAGCACTCATCTAATGTAAACAGTCACTCCAAAGGATTCATTCAAAGTGAAAATAGTTGTCATTGGCTCCCAGCCAACACAGGTAAAATAAACATTGTCAGACTGAACACTAATAAACTAATAAGCTGAGAAAATATTTTGAAAGAAAAGAAAAAAAAAATTTAAACCATTACAGTCCCTCGCTTGAAACATTCCAGTCAGGGTACAACAAATACATCAAAGCACAAAATAAATTGTGGAAAATTTCACGACTAGCGGCATATCAACATTATTCATAGAGTCGTGAATATTTAGAGTAAAATAAGGTACTTACTTGTTACAGCGACCACATTCAAGAAGGGAAGTTAGATTAATCGTAATGAAATATACCATAAAATGATGGAGATAATCTCACTCAGGCAAAGCTGATTATCTGAGAGTGG